>JADNRX010000522.1:0-36119 GCA_015501595.1 Hymenopellis radicata | reverse complement strand
CCATTTCTGGTGTTTCTGCATTGGTGCATTGGGATCTCTTGTTTTCTGCATGTCTTTGCGACTGCAGCGTCAAACGCGTCCTCGTCGAACGACTTGGAGCAACACGGGTTGCAGCAACCACGTTGCCTATTGCTGCCACCGCGCCGAATGCCACTGTACCGACTGTCGTTAGCCAGATAAATAAATAATCAGGCGAGGGACCTACTGGTATTGCACCATGTAGTGACGCTAGCACTACAGCAGATACCTAAAAGGAGAAATGAAAAACGAGGTACAGCGGTCGGGAAGAAAGGAGCACGAACAACAGATGCCACAACAAGCAGCGCAGATGTCTCCTCCAGCGTTATCAGCCATGATGATATTTGATGGTTAGACCGTGTGGTTTAATGAAATTCACTCGCTGGCAGACAGTGATGGACGGAGTGGAGGAAGTATAAATGGCAATGATAACCGGACACCATTTGAGATACCGGATCGAGGCTGTGCTGTGCTCCCCATCATGATCAAAGCTGTCCGCGCTTACTGTTTGGTTACTGTACGCCTCAACTTCCCAACGACCTTGGGATAACCTTTTGTGCGCCTCCTCCTCTGTGCGCATTTGTCCTGAATTTGGCCTGTCTCTCAGAAGTGTTTGGACCTGATCATGATTCATTGTATAGACTGTCGTAGTTCGCGTAAACTTCTAGTACGGGAGTGACCTAACCTACCTCATTGTGGCTTGACTGGCAGCTAGAATCCAGAGCAGTCGGAATTCGAATCAGGCCGACGTCGTACGATTGAACTCGACACGATGCTTACATTACACCCATCTGAACGGTGGCACCCCTGGTTGTAATACCATCGATGTCACTTGAACCTTCTAAAGCGGCTGATAGATTCTCATCGACAACGATCAGGAGACTTGCTGAACGAATGTTCGTCCTACGCGCTTCATGATCATGGGTGGCTGATATGACCGTCGGTAAAAATTTAACCGACGTGCTCTCTCCTTCTGAGAGAGCATGAACTCAGTGGCGTCCTATCCCTCGTATGATTACTATCGATGAAATTTCTTTCCCGCAGATCCTGATGATGCTGAAACATTTCGCCTAATAGGCTACGCCTCACACTAAATCTGTCTTCGTCTTTCCAAGCAAATCTGCTGTCCGTTCGTATGCATTCTATCACATTCTTCTTACTCGCACGGGCCGATAGCGCGTTTCATCCACCCTCTTTTGAAAACCAGGACTGACGAAAGACTTGCCACCGAGTTCAGGGAGGCGTCTCTGCGGGACGTCTTCTGACCCCAATGTAGTTTGAAGACACTGTATACTTTCGTGAGAGGGTTGATGGTTGCTTCAGCTTAATGATAGAGGTATATGCTGAAGATAAATGTGGAATGCAATACACGAACCTAAGAGATGCATTGTATCAAACGATGGAGAAAAGACTAAGAAGTGAACGTGAACACGGGGGCAGTAAACTGAAGAAGATTATAATGCCCGCAAGCGGCTCAAGATATCAGAATAGTCCGTATCCTCCCATCGTGACCACCTTGCTCAACGATCCAGCGCTTACTATAGCGTTTAGGTGGAACGGAGTAATACTTCATCTCCTGGTCTTTCGACCAGACAAACTGCTGCACCTTATCCACCTTCTCAGGTTCGTCCTCCTCCTGCCCCTGTGCCTCGTCCTCCAAAAACACGAATCCATCATCGTTACTGTCGTCAGACAACGAGTCCGATGAGTCCGAATAAGATGAGCGAAGAAAACATATTTCCAAATCATCTGTTGACTCTTCCGAAGGAAGTACGGAAGGAATGGAGAGTTAGGTGTCCGATAAGATCTTCCGGGACGATCTCCCCAAGATGACGCCGTAGTTTAGACATACGCTTCCGTCGGGCCGTCGTCGGTGTCGGCGCTTGAGGCCCACAAGGTGATATGGGCGTACAAATTGCAGAGTCGGAGTGTGAACGAGGGGAAGTAAAGCGTCTGGGAAATGACGAGAGTGAGCTGTCCTTTCGTAGCCCGGCCAGGATTTTCCGCCGACTCAGGGGAGGGGGTAGAGGCGCTCGTGCAAAGGTGTGGCAGGCGTTACGGCGATAGAAGGACATGACGGAAGCGGTCGTACGGGAAGCCGACGTATTCCCGATGAAGAGGATGGCCTTGGAGCGGGCGAGCCAGGAACCGGTGGTGGTGGCAATGGTCGTCGAGTACTAGCGGTACTGCCTGTGCGGCGCACTCTGTCCTTGCTCTCGAAAGAGGAGACAGTGGAGAGAGTAGAGTGGGAGGAGGAACCCTAAGGATAAATGAGATACCGATTTCAAGAGAGGGAAATTGCGCGCACCTCTGAAGCCATGTATATGTCGATAATCGATGACACACTGCCAGCAGAAGACACCATACTACACACGTCGGACGCGTTGTCAGACATGAAAACGCGGCGAAGGAAAGTAGAAAGGAGAAGAGAAGCGGTTGAGCAACGTACACAATGAACAACAAATGAAAGAAAGAATGAGCACCTGAGGTAAGGTCAAGGCTTTTAAGGGAACAAAGGCAAAGAGGGACAGGGTCACGACATGTTCGAGTCCAACCTGACATACGCGTTACACGATTGCCGCCACGATTACCGATTAACACATATTTATCCCCGCCAAGAAGAGATGACAAATCGTTTCACAAGCAGGGTCCATACCCGGATACCGATGCGAAATTGCAAACGAAGTCGCGCCTGGCTGAGCCAGCGGTTTTCAGCGTTCTCAGCCGCCCTAGTCCGTAGTTCGCAGTGAGCGAAATGGTGACCCTAAAATACAAGGCGAGATTTCGGCGCCTCTGCGTATGTGCGTCTCGGATATCAGCAACAAAAGGCAGTTCAGTGGGGAAGACAGTAAGTGGAGATGTCTATATTGGTGTATCCGTATAACAACAGGCCATACAACAGCCCGAACCTGCAATACATGATGATTCCCATCGGCTTGGAGATCCAGATGAATTATCGATAGACACTGGTACTGTCGGATCTCCCCTCGGACTGAAGTGAGCGTTCTCCACCGGAGCGACATGGAAGGGCTGGCATTAACCAGAGGTCGCCTCGGTAGATTTGGCCTTTGAGTGTTTGATGCGCTGATGGTCTCAACGACACCTACGATTTTATCAACACGAGGTGATAAGTAACAAGCGAGGGATGACTTTCCTCACCCAGCGCCGTCACGAGGCCCGAATGCTATCCATCGTAGTATGGAGTGGAACTTGGAAGAGTCGACAGAACGAGAAATGGGCAAGGCAACACATCTGTTCACTTGTAACCCCGAATGCTGATCCGGTATACTTTGGTCATGCTCATATAATGCGCCATCAAGCTCGCTTGCAAGCGTATTTCGGTCGGGCGGTGAATCGGTCGGATTCGAATCGGTTTCGTTACTTCGGATATCGACTATAGGATCTCTCGAGGTTGAGAATCCTCAGGGGCGAGCGCTGCATTGCAACTGCGACAGCGAAACGCGTGATAGACACTCCTTCGCGACAACGTCTGTAGGTATCTGTAGGAAAGTAGCCACCGGAAGGCTCCGACGGTAAGAGGCGGGTATCCGCATAACGCCTTGTACGCGCAGGGAACCGATTCAGAGCACAGGTTCATCAGAAAATAAGGCAATAACAGACAGTTGGGGCCCGTTATTCTGGTCAACTTCTCCTACGCCTCAATTGGATGAGTTCGAGACAGGTTTTGAGGGCCAGTCTTCAACAAGGAATCCTTTGGCGGACGGATAACTTGGACTCAATGCCTCGAGATCAACGGGAGGTGTATTCGTGGGTAAGAAAACCACTTCGACAATAGCAAGAGCGTTTCAGAATAGACGGCCGTTTGTTGATTGGGCGATTCAACAAGACCTGAGGTTGACATGATCAAAATGATGAGACGATCCAGTGCTTAGAGTGGGTACAATACCCAACCAATACCCAGTTCATGATGCATATGGAGGATGCGCAGCCCTATGGTAACACCTTGATTAAAGGACACAAGCAGAATAGGAATATATCTACCGGAAATATGAAACGAAGAGAATCGAGGTATCGGCGGGTCACCGAATGTACAGCAGACGTTCAAATGCTATTGTTGGCGCCGAACCCATCGAAACAATTACTGACCGTAGCAGACCGAATGGTATACCATCGGGGTTCCTAGTAACTCCGTAGGTCCGACGCACGCCTCGCCGAATCGTACCCACCTGTACCACGCAGAAACTGCACACAGGAAGATGCCTGGAATTCCGCTCACAGAACTCATCGGTCTGTTTGGTTCCCGAGGTTGCTCACGTACAGCCGCGGACCGCGTATATAGTTGGCTTGACTATCGCTTGGGCATGCGGTTATACTGATACTGGAACAATAAGTCCAGTTGGTCGTGTGATTCTATCCTATACATCGAACGCGTGGTTGGACTAGGCAGTCGGAAAGCAGGCCTTCGAATACTCGCTTCGAAGCTTGGCAGACAGGTGAGGCACGACGGGATGCGCGGTGTCACTGTTGGTTATTGTTGAAGGGTGTCCAGTCAAGCAAGGACATACACAAGAACCCTGGTCTCCGCTTCATCACTCCGATGAACAGCCATGACGCTGCACTCTGGATAATGTTTTGACTTTTACCTGGTTCGGGATCTGCGCTCTGGTACACCACACGAAGCCTTCAAGGCGTTGGTGTGACGCTTGATTATCATGTGAATCTAGGCGTTGATAACTCTGGGTCTGCGACCCACAAATCTCGCCTTGAAGGTCATTGTTGTATCTCTATTGAATGGTTATTATGGGCGTCGTCAATTGTTGGCACCTCCGACTTTCTCGCGTTATCGTATGCACACTACTTCTATCACCAGTTCCTGATGTTTTATGTTTAGACCGGTCTCCACGCTTATTATTTACGACAAGAGAGGTACGGTCACTTGTTCCAAGAGAAAGACCGACTACATCAGAACACTTTCCCGCGTCTTCATCGTCCTATCTTGCCACATGCTCACGTCCCAAACCACACGCAGGCCGTCTTTCGTCCAAGGATAGCGCTTTCCCCTGCGTGGTCCTTATAAAGATGCTGCACCCGTAACACGGCTTCACGTTCCCTGTAACATGCGTTTTCTGGAGGCCTTTAGTCTCCTCTTGGTCGCTGGTCTTACGTTCGCGGATCCATGCAGTGACATCGCTGGCATGGCCTTTGTGCCTTCAGCCGACGCCAGAGCATGTCTCAAGTCGTTCCCATTCAACGAGACCTTGCGCCAAAACCTACTTGCAACCTCCGCCGGTGTCCTTGATTTCTTCACTTTTGAAGAATATTACCTGGATTCGCCTGCGCCATTTCAAGAGTCCACTGCCAATATTCGGTCAGAGCTTGCGCGCATAAACTCGACCACGTACGAGGCAAGTACATGTTCCAGCCAGCGCGCCATGAGCTGACCATTACGGCAGACCGACTACGACCTCAGCTGGGATCTGTACACCTTCACGACACAACTAAATGATGGTCACACCCGTCTGTGTCTTTCACATGCCATCATACTCATGCGAGTTTTCTGATCACAATCTCATAGGATGGTTCCCCGATTGCTACACGTCTTTCCAGAGCCTCATGCCTGCGCCTATTATAACTGCATCAGTTAACGGCACAGAAGGAGTCTATATCGCTCCGGATCTCGTAGAGTTCGTCGCCCTTATCGGGACTGCCTTCACCTCGTTCTATGATTCAATTGGGTTTAACTACTCTCGTCTCGCTGGTGCTCGCGTCCTCTCTATCGAGGTCAGGATCCCTACGACTTCGTTGATGTCATCGCCTCTACGATTTCCGGGAATTATCTTGACCATGGCGTTCGAGTAAACTCAGTTTTCACTAGCTACAGGATCTCTGGTACAGACTTTTCGCAACGCATCGGTGACCTTGCAGGCCCGACTGGCGTTGAACGCGACACAATGACCATGACTGTAACCGTCGCTGGGTCTAACACGACGGAGACTATAACGGTTCCCCTCCTTGCCAATTTTGCAGGTGCCGCCTTCACGGATGGACCATCTTAGTAAGATTCCTCATTAAACCTCCAATATTCCCTGCTGACTAGACTTGCAGTTGGGCTAATAATTGTGCCGCGACTGAATCTACAAATGGCATCGACTTCAAGGCGAGGCTTTGAAGACTCAGACTGTCACCCTCGTCGTAAGATGGCGAAGGGCGAGATCCGAGATCTTGGGAACTCGAATGCGGTTGGGCTTCCGGACAAATTTCACCCGACATTACCACCTGTAGACGGAAGCAGTGGTGTCATCAAATCGTTCATTCTACCGGGAAGCGAAACGGGTGTGGTAAGACCGTCATTGGTTGTATCTGCTTGCACTGACGTATTTTTCAGATGTTTGTGGGGTCCTTTAGTGGCGACTTTGACGGCTTCATGAGTGATACGGTCGCAGCGATCACTAGCTTCCAGAACGCTGGGGTGAGTCGGTTGATAATCGATTTAACCAACAACGGCGGTAAGAGAAATGCTCTCGTCTTGGCTATAGCTCTGAAACTTTTCAAGGCGGGTTTATATGCCTTGGCTTCTTCCTGTTCCAGTATCTCGGGGGTGCGACCAACTTCCCATACTCGTAAGTCGTGCAAACCGCGTTCCTGATCTGACATCAATTCACGCAATAACTCAGAGGTTTCGTTTCTACGGCTCGTGGCAATCCGCTTGCACAAAAGATTGTGGCTTCGGATATTGCGTTAGGACTCGACGCCGACTTCAGTTTCTATACGCCGGACAATTGTATGCACTGTCACCCTCATCTTTCCTCAACTAGACACTGACGAATTTGTAGATGCTTTCTTGAATGGCACGCAAATGCCTACGGATTTCAACTACATGGATCCCACTGTGAGCTTCACGGTGAATGGAGTTCTGGACCCTACATCCCAACGATTCCACGTGCGTTCAGCTGCTGCAGTTTACCCTTCGTGATTCGATCGTTCGCACAGGATACATGTGAACTGTTTTTCTCTCAACCGGTTCCGGATGAACCCCCTTTTGCTCTCGAGTGTGTATTCTTCTCATGATAGACACCGTCTAGTCGCTGACAACATTTTAGAAACATTGCTATCGGTATGAAACTTGATTCAAAGGCTTCATACTGCGCATCGACTAATCGCCACCAGTGAGCAACGGGAATTGTGCATCTACCTGTGCGATGTTTAGCACCCTCATGAATGAACGCCTTGGCACCAAGATTGCCGTCTTCGGTGGCAAGCCAGGAGAGAACGTCGAATTCAAAGGTTAGAGGCTTTCACGCGTAGTCGCACAAATACTCAATGCTGTTCATCGCTTAGGCATGGCTGGAAATCAAGTTTTGGAATGGTTTGATCTGGACTCCGAAATCAAGACTGCCGACTTGGAGAACGTACGTCGCTCAGGCTTAACCGCCGTCACTTACTCATTGTTACGATAGGACCCATTAGCGCCGCCTGACTTGTATGTTTCTGTCTAACTTGTCAAGGTCATACTGACCCCTTCAAGGCTCATCTCAGGAGATTTTCGGTGAGTAGTACTCTGCTTGTAGTGCATCAAATTTTGACTGTTCTATACAGGGTCAACTGGAGAACCGGTTAGTTACATGCGACCGATGTCATAACGCTTGCTTATCGTCGACACAGCTTGGAGCTGGGAGGATGAAGACACGCCCATAGCTTACAGGTCTGAACTGCCGAAACGTTCGTTGTGCCTCATTTTCTGCTGTGTACACGATGCTCAGCTCTTCGTATCTCTAGTTCGATTTCCGTATACGTTCGATACGTATAACAACCCACAGAATCTGTGGCTTTTCGCGTCAGTCTCTTTCATCTGCCTTACTGCGGCTGCATCTGACGTCATCATAGTGAACAAGAAATGTTTTGAAATCTAAAGCTCGACAGGTTACCTGGTGGTTCTCCTGTTCACTGTATAGTATCTAAAATGAAACGTCGCGTCATCAACATTCAACACGAACAGCAGTTGCCAACATGTTTCCACAGTGTGACTAGCTAACCTCAAGCGCTCAAGCCCAGTTTCGTTTATTGTGCATTTGGTCCGGACAAAGCGTGCAAGCTCTTTCAATTGTCTTGACACGGCGCCACCATGACGTTCGTCATCACAACAAATCTCTCTTGCGCTTTACCTGGCTTCCACTCCACCTCGTCGCAACTCATCTTCGCACTGTTGACAAGCATGTCTTCTTTCCAGCAGCGCGTACGAGTTAGGCACGACCTTCGCGTGGGTCGACTAATAAACTCAATCTTCGTCATTTGAACTTGACGACTTTTCAATGGGCGACCGAGGGCGCGGATAAAATCGCAAATCCAACCAACTTATGAAAAGAACAGTGCTACATTTTCCGCAATTAGCCATGTCATCGGACAATATCTACATCTACTCCACCGATGCCAGTTCCCTTTAACTTCCTGACTACGAGTGCGATGACCGGTGCTGATCTTTTCACTCCTGGGACCGAACTCAGATTGCACTTGCGCAGCATGGAAACGTCTTCGCCCACCATCCCTACTCATGAACTCTTCAGTGACCTTGTTACTTTATAGACACAGATATCTGCTCACTTTGACGTTGTCGATGTGCTCCTGTGCGCCCGACTCTGGATCTGCGGCATACGCCACAGTTTTCTTGCCTGCTTCCTCCGCGGCACCTTCTCCATAGGAAGTGACCACCTTATCTCCTATGGTCTCTTCGTTCTCGGCTTGTGGATGTGCTGTGAAAGGTTAGTTGCACCGTACGGCGTACTAGGCAATTCGATGACAACTCACAGGAATTCATCCCTGTACGTTTTGCTGGCTGCTGCTCGACGGTCATGGCCTGAATCAGATCTAGAAAAGGAGCGCAGAGTGTACGTTCAGGGAATGAGTGGCCAATGAGGAACAAGCTTGGGGTGCGATCGTGTTACCGTGTCCATCACGAAAATGGGTCTGGGCCTCAAGATGTCTATAGACGTCTGGAGGCTTTTAAGGTGTCTTGATGCTGCTAAGTTGCTAAGGCAGTCGAGGTGCCTTGAATGAAGGTTCGGCGGTAAGGCTTGCCTCAAGTAGCCTTAGGATGCCTTTGAGGATCATGTAGTCTCCTTTGAGATGCCTTGAGTCAACTACATATCAAGTACTTCTCTTAAAGCCTTCCGAGTGCCACTCAACTGAGTCTGCACACACTTGAAGCAAACTCAATTCTCATCCAAGCTCAGCAAATGCAGCTCAAAAGCACTATAACCGACACCACAGAATATTCCAAGATATACAACTTGTGCAGAAATCAGATTGATTACACAACAAGGGTAGAGAAATATGCAAAGACATATCAAATCGAACTACAGCCACAATTGTACTGAATACAGCAAGTGTGGAGGGAATACATAATAATGTTGGAGAGGTGAATTATCTGCATTTGTCTTCTGCAAGTCCCGGTGGCCGTCATGCTCATCTCAGATCATCGTGCCCATCCTGGTCGGGTGCTTGATGGTGCCCGCCTGGTCGAGTTGTCTTCATCGGGTTTCATCCTGGTCAGGTCATTGTACTCGTCCTAGTTGGGTCTTCATGCTCATCCTAGTTGGGGGTAGAGGGTCGTCCCACCCGGGGCAGGTCGTCGCGCTTGAGAACCGTAGTCGTACGCATAGCGGCTGTTATCGCGCTTGAGATGGGTCGTCATGCTCGTCGTGGCGCCTGAGTGCGGGTCGTAGTGCTCGTCGTGGCGCCTGGGCGGGGGTCGTTGTCATGTTCGTTGCCATGCTTGGGCGGTGGTCATCGTGTTTGTCGTCGTGGCTTGGGGAGTGGTCATCGTGTTCGTTGTCGTGTTTGAGGCAGGCTATGACAAAAATCAAGAGCTGGCCAACGAGGCAGAAAGATGACGCACCATGGGTAAGAGCGATGGCAGCGACGACACTGAAACAGTCGTTAGGAAACTAGTCGACGACGAGGCCAGAAAATAGAAATACCAGTGTTGAAGACCGAACCCCTGCGGTGGGAGATACTGGAGAAAATGGTCAATACAGATTATTTCGCAGGCATCAAGTGAACGTACCGTAGGTGTCACGGTGCATCCTCGCTGCCGCGCTCGCTTCTCGTCGAGCGGCGGTGTGGTGGTCCTCGGAGATGGCGGTGGTGTCGTCGAGGTTGGCCTAATTGTGAGTGCATATCGGGTGGTCGGTCTGTCGGAGGTCGTCGCCGGGAAAGATGTGGTGATGGGGAGAGGAAAGAACTTGAGAACGGACTGAATTGTGATCGAAGAAAAGTCAACACTCACGTGGTGTTGACGTGGCCCGTTACGGCCGTCGGAGACCGTCGGCGAAAGGACTGGGAGAAATTTGGCGAGATGGGAGTCGAAGAGGAAGAATGGTCCTCATTATTGTGTGCGAGCCATTAGCTTGAGTCCGCATGTGTAGGGAGAAGCCGTGGCAGGTCCCAGGGAAATCGCAGAGAGGCCGGCATGAGATGAGTCGTAGTAGTTGTATCCGCTTGCTGGTATCCTCACAGTCAGAACGGATAAGATAAGTTGAGACAATGAGAGCATGCGCACGTTATACGGTTGTACACGCCCGCGGCGTCGTACCAGCTCGTCTCTCAAAACCATTTGCAGGATGTTCTATCAGGCGCAAAAACGACCTTGCCCCGCATAAATAAACGCGAAACCGAGGATCCTTGTCATCAAGTATGGGTGTTGTGCTTTACATCCCTATGGACGTGATCATTTGATTGAATACAGAAACACAGTGGAAATACGCACATGCTACGGCGCTACACGCCCGCGACGTCGTGCGGCGTTGCTCCAACGTTGCTCACCAAGCACATATCGTACGTTGGCTGTAACCTCAAAAGTGCGCGCAGTTGGCACAACGGGGGAAGCATATTTCCCCGGCTGAGGAAATACCTGAGGAAAACGACGGAGGAAATTCAATTTCCTCAGTACGTTCCCGGGCCGAGGAAACCTGATTTCCTCAAATGGGGAAAGTTCTGAGGAAATCAAATTTCCTCGGCCGTTTCCTCAGCTGAGGTAAGCGGATTTCCTCGGTTGCTTTCGTAAGTGGCTTCCTCGGTGATTTCCTCAGCTGAGGAAGTTAGATTTCCTGAGCTGAGGAAATCACTGAGGAACTCAGATTTCCTTGATGATTTCCTCATGTATTTCCTCAGTATAGATTTTTTATTAAAGTGTAAACTAGGCAATAAATATGATATTTAAACTCTTATGTACTGAGGAAATTATAGTTCCTCAAGGGAGGAAATCAACGAGGAAATCTGAGTTCCTCAGTGATTTCCTCAGCTCAGGAAATCTAACTTCCTCAGCTGAGGAAATCACCGAGGAAGCCACTTACGAAAGCAACCGAGGAAATCCGCTTACCTCAGCTGAGGAAACGGCCGAGGAAATTTGATTTCCTCAGAACTTTCCCCATTCGAGGAAATCAGGTTTCCTCGGCCCGGGAACGTACTGAGGAAATTGAATTTCCTCCGTCGTTTTCCTCAGCTATTTCCTCAGCCAGGGAAATATGCTTCCCCCGATGTGTGGAGAGAAGGAGGAGCATAGTCGCAGGCCGTGAGAATGACGATGATGTGTTTATCGGTCGTGGTAGGAAGAGAGAAAGCGACGGTCTGATCCCTGCCATTTTGGGCAACGGGATCAACACCGGGATGGCTCCAGCGGGCGAACGAGCTCGCGTTGCTCGTTCGGACCCAGCGGGATTGCATCAGGGAACGAGAATGTAAAACTTTCAAAATGTCCATTTTTTAGCTTACTGTAGGCATATTCAGGTTATATTAACGGTTCTCTGGCACTTGTATGAGTTAGACTCTTCGAGCAACTACAAATTATCGCAACAGGCGTCCGCCCTAAATTGAGCTCTCATTAATAAATAGCATTATGTGGTGTGCATTCCGTCAAATTTTAAGGAGCCGGGAGGTTCAGCGCACTGCAGCGCACGATTTCACGTTGTCTGGATGGGATACTCTCCACGTAAGCTCAATTTCATATCTATACGTGATATTCGTACCAGAAATTTTATTGGTACATAGAGTATAAGTATCCTGCATGATATTCCGATGGTTATATCACGACTCCGAGCCCGTCGTCGCTGTCCCGAGCGTCGACGAGCTCGTTCCGCTCATGTTCGGATGCCCGATCCGAACAATCCGGCCAGTGATCGAAGAGTCTCTCTCTCCCTCCTACCACCAACACCATCGTCAATTCGGCCGTCTGTCGACACCCAACTTCCGGACAGGCCGCCTGCATCATCTATGCGCTTCTCTCCATCGTTTGGACCACGCTGGAGGACGACTTGCTGCGTAAGCCCAGACGACTGGCAGCATTCATTCAAAACAGCGGGTGTCGTTGACGAGAAAAGTCGACGTCAAGAGAGCAACGGGCACCCGCAGCTGGATCCTGGAAGGCTGGGAGAGATTGGATACGGTGCTCCAGCAGGAGGGCAGCGCGCAAGTTAGTGTACGTATTTATTCTTTTTGTTTTTCATCTCATTTATCTCCACTAGCATCAGACTTGTTCACTTGGCCTCCTACTACCAGCATCGACGATCGATCTGCTCAGGACGAGCAACGCCTATGGCATTCGACGCCGACAATACGGTAGCCGTCTATGGCACTTGCAACCGACTTTGAGTCGTCGGCCGGAGACCGACTTTGCGTCGTCTCCTATGATCTTCTTGGACTAGATCTGCGGGCTTGAAGAGCCCCGGCGGCCCCGCTGGACGCGTAAGCCCTCCAACGAGGCTGCAGATCGAGGAGGTGATGGCGGCGGCGACGGCAGCAGCGACAACGGCGGGCTAGACTTTCAGTGGCGAGGCTGCGCGCTAGATACTGTACGTGAATTTTTATTTTATTTTTTCATTCTATCTATCTACATCAGCATTGCTAATGGCAACGGCGTGTCTCCTGCTCATAGCACGTCGGATTTTGTTTCTACCATTGTCTTCGTCGGTGCTATGATCTCTTTGGGCGACTTTTGCCTTCAGCATAAGCCCTTCAAGAGGAGAAACGGCGCCTGGAAAGGCTCGGCTATTGCAGACGCTGGAATTCAACGTTACGCTGTCTGCTGGCACGTAATGCTGGGGTACGTTCACCGACGTTGAATTGTTGGATAGATTGTTGACGCCGTCATTCATGTACAGTGTGCTTACTTGCATCTGAGACCGCTGCCTCCCTTCCTCGATGCTCCTCGTTTTATTCGCCTCACTGCTCGTATCTTGGCAAATTTGGCGGGTGTCGCCACCTCCCACTACCATTCACCTCACGACCCCTCTGTTTCGCTGGAAACCATCACAATCCTCTTTTTCTTTGTTTCCTCAGTTCGTGCCATACTCTGTTTTCGACGTCTTTCCCCCACGAACGCGTAAGCCCTCCAGAAGGCCGCATATTTGTTATTGCTATACGGCGTCTTTACAGGCGACGCCAGGACAGCGTTATTCTCTTCTGGGCGGGCTGAAGCAATGGGTGTTAAGTTCCGGGCTGGCTTGCCACGGTACGTTTACCGATGTTGCTGCATTTGGGATATATTGCTGACGGCGGTCTTTGCTATAGTGCTTCGTTCGGTCCCGTCACGAACAACGTTCGGCGTCATCGAATTTTTATGCTGCCAACTCCAGTAGTGACAACGAGGCTGTCGGTTGCCGCCCGTTGCCGCACCTCCGCAGACTCCTGCATGCAGGATCGGCCTTGCCGACGCTTGTTCATTATCAGCCATCTGTGTACGCTACCGTACGAAGACAACCACAACACCAGACATATCTCCATCCATCTATCAGTGCCGCTTTTGGTGAGTGTCTGTCTGATCATGATTTCATATTGCCATGGGACTTTCGACCGGGGTATTGGCCATTGCATCTTTATGTGATGTGCTGCCTCGGCGAAAAAAAACCTCCTCTCCATGTGCAAGTTCATGCCAATGAGATTCCAGAACCTACTGCAGCCTTAATCGTGCAGCTGTACCTCAAGCACATTCAAAGGACTTTGAGGAAAACGGGTCTGTGAGTGCCGCCTCAAGCCAGCTTGGTTCAACTTGATGCAGCCGGTACTCAGGTTGAATACCTAAATGCAGCTTAAGGCTAACCAAGACGCCTTGATGCTTGGCCCCGAGTGTCAAAGCACCTCAAGAGACTTGAGGTCCCACAAGCACCTCAAGTACCTCAAGAAACGGTCCCTGTCTTGAGGCACTTTAGTGCTAAAGGCGGTTTCCTGATGTCTCTACCTTCACGCTGTTATAAAAGTGCTTTCTATGATGCCTTCGAGTATCATTCTCTCAGTTGTCGTTCCCACGACAGTTCAGAACAATTAAGACGTAGATGCATATCTGAATGAGATACATATCATCGAGTCGCCTGTCTAATCGAGCTTCCTTGCTCTACCGAAAGTAGTAGAACAACACAGTTGCATGTTATGAATAACACCACGATTGAATTTGAACAGTGGTTGATTGATGAGATGATTATACATGACTCAGGCCGGACGTACGCAAACGTGACAGTAATCTGACGGCGGCATCGTTGATTCAGGTCGCCTCTCAGCCGCGTTTGAACAGAACTCGTCCTACGTCGATGAAGTTTCTTTGGCGTTGAGCGCTACGTATGGATGTCAGTTTATTGATCATATGTGCGCGCTGGCGGACTTGCCATGGCACTACATCAAGCGTGGAAACTGTCAAGGAGCCTGGCTTGCATCGCTAATGGTCGCTTTGCCCTGTCTTGATTTGGAGCCCCACTGGCAGACCGGTCTTCCATTAACTACCACAGGATCCCCCTGATGTGCATACGATCTTGGGCGGGATATGGGGCGATTTTGGCAGGCTCGGAGTCGACAGGCGCACGAGTGAAAGTGATCACTGATCTACAGACGAAATTAGTGAATAGAGTCTGCTGATTTCCTGTCGCCATGGCTGTCAGCGCATCCATCCTTAACAGTCTGTTCATGTCAAATGTCCGACACGAAAAAAATGCAATCAGCGCTCAATACCGGAAGCCTGTATCACCGAAAATATTAGCGGCAGGTAGATCTTGCTGTGAAAACTTGATGGTAACTTCGAAAACAGTCAAGTACTTACGATCCCAATTCAACGACTGTTCCAAGTTCCGTACTATTCGAAGACGGAAGAGCCGTAGGCTAAGGAAACCATTCAGTTGCACAGGATCGCGATATAAATGTTTCCTGCAGAGTTTAAGCGCCATCCGAGATTTGCGGGTCCGATGTTGAGCGGGATAGAAAAGATGCGAAGCAACAGGTGATATCTATGTTCCGTGCCAGTTCAAGTCGGTGATGAGTGACCAGTGGTAGTCAGAAACAAAGGAGTCATTCATGATTCAACTACTCTAAGGGCTTTGACAATCAGAACCAAATTATATTTAGCCACATTTGGAAGTTATCGTTCGCCTTCGGACACCTCTCTCAGATGCCCTACTACGTGTGACAACACGCGAACCAAACCACCCCAATCCAGGAGCGAACTCGAAGCTGTGAACGCGCGGACATGATGCCGTTATCGTCTACCCATCGCCGATTTTCTTGCTTCTGCGCAATGATGATTCAAGCGAAAGTGCTGTCGAACTAAACAGTGGGTGACTCGCGGTTCTTACATGCTCCGCGACTATCAAGCTTCTATTGACGTGGACTCAGTGCTGCTGCTGATATCGACCTGAGCTTCCTCATTACCGAACATCAATAGCAGCGAACCCCAAGCCCATCGGGTCTTCGCGGCTTCTCTAGTAGTTATGACTCAGTGCTTTCATATTCTCTTGGGTCTCACTTGCTAGATGGGCACGCTGATGGGACGATAACGACACGTACTGGACCACGCGAATGCCAGCTTTGTCTCCCTGCGTCCTCATGCGCTCTTGATCTGCGGACCCGAAGCCATCCTCGAGTCAAAAATCGGCAGGAAATGAAATTTTCCTATCTAGCTGGGCAGCATACACCATCAGATGACCGGTACTCAGCTCTTCTCGGATCGATGGATTTGCAGCCCATCAAACCTAATAAAGACTTAGCGCCACACAAGAGGAATGACTGGCAGTGGGCATGGGGTGCAAGGTGACAGGATCTACGGTGCGCGTCTCCTCGAGCTCCGCTTCTCTCTTCCCACTTCCGCCAACAGGAGCAATGCATGAGTCATAACACGCGTTGCGAGCGTGTTCGATTTGTATGAAGGAGTCGGCGCGCGACACTGTGACTGTGTCCGCGTCTGAAGGGGCGTCCTCGTTTTCAACTTGAACGGATTCATGCAATCTGACTAGGGCAAAGGGTGCTGGGTTCGAACAGCTCAGATTTACCGCCAGTCGTTCTCACTGCTCGGAGCCTGTCTCCTATTGTCACTGCTGCACTCCATAGGCGCCTAATCGACAGCCAGATACAACCATCCGGAGTCGCCCTGTCTTGCGCGCTCCATTCCCATACCCACAAGCCGCTGATTATGTGGGTAAGACGCCGTTTACCGCTCTGATTCTCCATACTCTGCGTCAACTGCCACTCTTACAACCCCTCTAGTCACGTTTGGCTGACTGCTGCATTCCTCTGGCTGACTCGCTAGTGAGAATTTAGTTAGAAATGTATGTTTCGGGCCTCGGCGTTTCGGTCGTCGATCCCGCCGCGCCCGCTGCACTGCCATTGGCGCAGTCACGATCCCGATCCCGCGCCAGACCCAACGGAGCATCGAACGGCCGTACACTACGCGTCCGCTGACGCGGCCCTTTCGGTGTGGTGGGTCAATAGAGTGTATATCTGGTCCCACTCATTCAGTTTCCTTGCGCGTATCACAATTTATGAGTAAAAGGGTTGATAATGATAATAATGCATGAATGGATACAATTATAGCTACATGATGTCTGATTGTGCTAACAAAATGAAGTGAGGTGGGTCTAATGGTAAAGTACAGAATTATGTGAAGCTTGAAGGTCCCAGGAAAACATAATGAAACCCAAAAGATGAAGAAGGAAAGGAATGGAACAACAGACGTGCGTGTACTAAGCATTGCCTCCATCCCGCGTCGTTACCATCCCAGATGGACCTGGAAATCGCATAATCGTAACAAAGGAGATACTGGTACATGGGTAGTTGTGTTGGAATACCCAAACGAGAAATGACTCGGGAATGATTAGGCCTCGACGAGCGTCGCGGTAACGGACATAGGCGTCTCAGGCGCGCTAGCGGTAGCAGACCCGGTGGCGACGACGCGAGGCCAGCTGACAGTGAGCATGCCCTCGTACAGCTGCGCCGAGATATCAGATTGCTAAAAAGAGCGAACAATAAGCTTCAAGTCCTTTACTAGACGAATATAGAAGACAATGGAAATGGGATGACATCACGCGCGAGGTAACGCATGTGGATGGAAGTGCATCGCATTGGCAAAACATAGAGGAGATGTACTCACTTGGACACCCGGAGGGAGAGGCACAGCGCGGTAGAACCGCCCATATCTGAGTTCTTTAACGGCAGCCTTGACGGGGAGGACGTCGATCTTCATAGCAGAAGATCCATGTCCGTCGTCGGTGGCAACCTTGGGAGGCTCATTCGCAGCGCCGCAGTGAATCATAGGACACCGACGTTCGCCATCGATGATGAGATTTCCTTCCTTGACAGACAGCTTCATATCTGCTGTCCTAACGCCCGGAAGCTCGAATGTCGCAATGAAGTTGGGCGACGCGGGATTATCGTAAACATCCATGCTGTAAAATAAGCTCAGAGTCCTGAAGGACGCAAAAACGAAGTTGTGGCTTACCGAGGTATGAACGTCTGCTCAGCGCGAACGACTTGTTCAGTTGTTCTCGTGGCCTTGATATAGTCGGCATTGACAGAGACAACACCTCTATTGACTAGATCCCTGACTTTGGCCTGAGTGTAGCGCTCGACGATTGCCTGGAGGCTCTCCGGCAAGGCGCGTGGGTTGACCGTGTGGATGGCCTTGCGCGTAGACTTGGAGTGCGCTGGAGACATTATAGGGAATTGGGGATGTTCTAGTGTAGTGCACGAAGGACCGAGGGAAAAGTGGCGGCGGAGTATGGGAAATGGATTGCAAACGCGTTTGTTTCGCTTTTATAGGAGCGGATTCGGCAATTGCCGGTTGTTCTGGAGTCAGCCCGAACCGAGTCAGCAACGCATCACTGCATGCTAGAGCTTCTCTAGCCATACCCAGATGACATTATCCTTTCGGCCTTCCTGTTCCCTCCGCGCGTACTGCTCTTTGACAAGGTACCCCCGTTGCTCAGTGTGCTCCGCGAGTGGGCGATGCGAATATCACTGCGGTGTGCCACATGTGTCATGGGAATACACGAAGAGGTCCGTTACGGGTACTAACAAAGCCGTCGATCTCTGCTGTGTGCGTTTCAACGAGCCAAAAACACCGATTCGGAAGAGCTCGGTTCAATTGGATGACGGCTCGGAGGCTCGGAAGATGAAGTGAGTCAGAGGGGTGACATATGTCACAGCTGTGTATGCCATAGAAGGCTATTCGTCATGAGTGACCAACACAGCTTGATGCTGCAGCTTACACAGTGTGGCAGTGATTCACAAACCGATTTTAAGAGGATTGTGTATTCACCCCGGTTTTTTCGAAAAGACCTTACGTCATCCCAGCGACCTCTTAGATAATGGAGGTTAACCTATGTTTGCTAATGTTGGATCCGCTCAATGCACTTCTTGGCCACAATGTTCGATGATTTTCGCTTTTTTGGGGGCTTTTTCTTCCTCGTACAATGTTTGTCAGGTTTGGCACTAGCACGAGACGACTCCCGCCTGCATTCACGCAGATCAGGTTGCTGGGCTGTGTGTGCCACTGTGGCACCAGGCCCGGGTTCACCACGACGGATTATGACAGCCGTTTTTTTGGAGGACGACGGTGATACTGCGCGTATGGCGACGACGCTGTGGCCGCTGACGTTATCTCCAACGTCGCGTCGTCCGATTTGGACCGCCTTGACTCCGGATCCCACAGCGAACTCGCGTCTAGACTATATCATCGGGCTCTCCACGTCAACTGCTTTTCCGCGTCTCCTTCATCCTCTTTCCGCTTCATCCTCTTCCGCACCTTTATCTTTGCCCACCTTCTTTAAATGTCCTCTCCCATGACGGAGGACCGTCGCTCCTACCCGCGCCTCTCCTCTCTCTTTCTAAACGTATACCCCGACGCATTCTGCCTACCCCTGCCTTTACCTCTTCAGCCTCGGAGCGGTCGCGAGGACGACTTTTAAGATGCCGTTGTTCGATGCGAATTATCCCAGGATGTTCGAATTCACTGCGCCTTTTCGATCCGCTCACCATTTTAGACGTCCCACTCGAACAGGGCTAGGGATGTATCGCAATCTTCCCAATCTTGCTGGGTACCGCCTCAGTACGTCTATCTGCTCTCCTTGTTCATCATGAAGCCCAAAAATGAAGCTGATCCTGTCAAGACCATAGTCACTACGTGCGTCGTTTGAATGGCCCATCTTATGGAAACTGTGTCTAACCAGTTCGTACACTAGTATAGCAGCTATTCTCACGACATTGACTCTCCGCGTCATCCTCTCCATCTGCGGATCGCTCGCACAAGTTCCACTCGTTCTGATGGTCCGGCTATCGTGTCGCGCACGCCTCACACGTACACTTTGCACGACATTCGCTCTAAGCGTGAGAGCGACTGGTCCCAGAATAGCGTCAAGGACTACAAGGGAGTTCTGCCCATTGATGGCAGCCAGCCCTAGATTGCCAGCTCGGAAGGAGACGGAAATATTGGTGTCAAAGTTATCCTCCTCATCCTCCAATTCAGCCATATCCCCAGAAGACAACAACGCCGACTACGTCGACTCATTCTGATAACACGCACCGCACCACTCTTCGTCGCTGTCGCTGCCAACCGCCTTATACCTTCCTTCGTCATTGGTCTCCCTTCGTCCCACAAAGGGTTCCCATTCGACGACAGGGCACTGTGCCGCCGTCCCGACAAACGACACACCTCACTCAACTCGTATGTGCGAACGACCACGAGGAGGAAAAGCCATTGTCGAACAGGAGCAGAATAACAACGAGACCGCCGTCGAGCTGGAGGGGATGGAGTACGACGACGGTTTATCAAGGGCGAGCTTCACCCGCGGCTCCGTTCCGTAAGTTGATCCTTTTTAACTTGAACTGCATTTCCACATTTCTCACTCGTTTTACAGCCAAATCTCGTGGAATATGAAGCCTCGCCCGCGAAGCCTCTGACATCGCCTGGTACCAAGAACCCAAAACCTTCGTATTGAACTATAACTCTGGATCAATCCTTCAGACGGATAATTCTCTTCGTACCATAGACGACGTATTGGCCGATGAGGCACCCTTGACCGTACGCCACATCTAGTTAGCTATTCCAAAAATGTACAGTATATGAACAAGGAATGGGAGGCATCGGTTTGTGACTCGCCGCTTGCCGGCCACTTTCGATCATTATTATTGCGAGAATGTCGCTAGCAGGAGGCAAGAAAACCCGTTACGCGATCCACGCAGTCAGATTGGCAGAAAGGGACGTCAATTCCGAAAGCGGTACTGTGAGCATCGTGGTGAGCGAGTCACCGGAACTAGTAAAATGGCATTTCTGACTCGAATTCCACAAGGCGCACGTATTCAATTCGCGTCAAGGGTACGCAAGCGTTGCATATGGCGCGACGCAAGGATCTGACATGTACGCCGAAGAGGCCACTGTCGGCAGCGTCAAAGTTATCGAGGCGATTCAATCGCTGAGTTAGAAGTTACCAAGATTCTGATTTAGAAGATCCGCAGAACATGAAAGCGCGAAGCTGTACATACATGTGAAAGCAAAACAGTGCCCCAAGTTACCGGACGTGTTATGGGTGCATATGTACATTGGCTCAGGAAGGTTCAAGGTTCCGCGCGTCACTGCCCCATCGTCCGACAATTCTGCAAAGCGCAGGCAATTCAGTCATCGCCTTCGCGCGGTCCCCACACAACGTCAACCTTACGTGGAAGCAGGAGAAAACCTAGAATCTTCGAGTGCAAGAATGATATCACACATCACACGAGCCACGGTCAAGAAAATACTTTTTCTCTTCAAAAATTATACATTTCAAACGACCCATACAACAGCCCGGCTATGATTGATTTAAAGCTAGTGCTGCGACCGCCCCTCCCGTGAACGTGTAGGCGAGGCGCGATTGTACTGTGAGCGACAAAGGTCGGACGCGATGTTAGACGGTCCGGTTTGCCATGGCGCGGCAGCACACGTCGGGTCGTTGTTTACTCTGCATGGATCGATTAGCGTCTGGGGTGCGGCAGATGGGAAACGGATACGCACTGGAACGAGCCCTCATCTTTCTGCGCTTGCGCCTGAGTCTGCGGGACCTCTTTTTCTTCCACTTTTCTCTCATTCTGCAGAGGTAGAGGTTAGTAGAGGAAAAGTAGCGAGAGCAGGCGGATACGCACTTGATGTAGTGTGAGTGGAGCTGAAGGACGGGATTGGTGGGAGCGTCTCTGGGTATGCCTAGAACTGTACAGTCTTACTCAGCGGTTCCCACACTGATCGGATGATGCCGGAGGTCGACGTCAGCAATGATTTCCTTATGACCTTGAATACTTGACTAACAGACGTGTAGATACTCATTGTGTCGCAGGGTAGGGTACTTCCATCATCCCTAAGCGGTGTCCTTAGGATATTATTGTGCTTACTACTATACTCAGACTCGACAAGATGATGGAAGACAGTCGTTCCCTCTCGCCTCCAAGCTGGCATATCCTTTTCGCCACTTCTCCCGAGAACTTTTGACGGTCAGGCAGATTTTGGCCTTTATTCCGTTTTGGTATCCTGACAACGTTGTTCCCTGGTCAAGTTGCCCGATGTACTATTTGATCAAGCCCCACGTTCATTTGGCTACGGTTCCATTTGAATCAGGGAGGTTCGGCGGGCCCGCCGCGGCTGAGAGTATTCTTTCCTCTATTCCACAGCACTGGCTCGTGGGGATGTACTCCTTCTCAGGCGCTTCAGATAATTATTCGAGCTCTGCCGACAGCCTGACCCAGGCCGCCCTACGTGCTTATATGGCCACATTCGCACCGATCACTGCGCGGGACCGTCAGGTCGCGATGGCAGCTACGGGCTCTTTTTCGTGGTGGGCTCTCATCCCCGCTCATGTTGAGACGGATAGCTGGATAGTTGACCAAGGCCCTACCCTTTCCCATATTTCCCTCCGCCAATTGATGGATCGCTACGGGCTTGAGGACCTTCTGGTATCCTCTCAGGTGACTGATGACTTCGTTACCTTACGCCCTTCTCCTCCTGGCCCTAATGTTGTGCCTCTTCTCGTGGCGTTGCGCCACCACCATGAGCATGACTACGACAAGTTGTACAATTGATGATGCTCCCATCCGTGCCTCCTTCCCTGGCACGTCGTTATTTCTGACAGTAATATAACCCTCACGTATCCGAAGAAACAACCAAAATGAATGCCTAAATACAGTTTCTCCAGCTTCTTCACGTATCGGCGCCTAGTATCACAAATCATGATTTTACATAAAGGTTCGAGTATACGACTATTAGTATACGTATATAATACCACGAGCGATTATTGTGCGACAGTGAACCATGAGGACTGACGAAGCGACGTCGACAACATGGAAGATGACATGCATGACCTCTTAATTGACGAGATATCGCCGTGCTCTTTCCTTTACACTTCACGCTCGAGTGCATGCGGCGTCTCCACGCAGACTTCTCTCAGAGCCTAAATCCAATGATTCCCACTCCATCATCTTGTGCTCAAGATCAGTTCACGCCAAGTTCACTCAGTATCTGTTGTCAACACCGTAACCAAAAACCTTGAAGTTGTCGCGAACGTTATGAATTCGGTCCGGTTGCACTGGTACCTGGTTGCACAGCCACTTCGAACTTGGTTAGCGCTTTCAACAGCACTTATCGGCGTCTTCAATACAGCGTATTCAATTCGCATTTTTGTCACCCGAAATCTCCCGCTCCCGAACGACAGCTCAGTTAATTTCGCTACTCGTACTCTCGATCGGCCAAGGCGCGTCGGCCCCTTCTGGCCAACTCTAGCGCCACGTTTATCTGGGCTACCCGTATCTATCCCTCTCCGGACCTATTCATTAACGGTTGAATTCGCGTTGCTTTGGTCTCTGGCGTAGGAAATCGAGCTGGTTCACCTTGAGAGTACAAAGGCTGGATGGCGCCTCCCGCGTTTAATGCAGCTACTCTAATAGGCTAATCCTGTCGTGATATCTGGACTGTGACTATTACTCCCGCAATGTGCTGCGTCGAGAGATGTACTGTCCGAATGCAAGTTAGCGACTATGTTGCACGGAACCGTCAAATAGTATATTCTGGTTGGCGCTGCAGTCTTTACATCCCTCCTTTCCGGTGAGCCTCAGTCTCTTCGTTCTCATATCAGGATAGTGTTGATGTAAGAGGTTTCTTTAGCAGATGGCTTCCTGTGAATGCTTCTAGTTCGGACTAGCCGATATCTCTGGGCAGCAGTACATCTGCTGATGCTGCTCATGATGCTACACATTCAGCACACGCCAGACGTCGAGCGCTTGCATATCACACATGTACAGTATCTAAAATACTCGGTCGGACGTCCTTTTTAACCGTCCCCCGTCCGTGATGTGGGCACACTTATGTCTGCGCTGTTCGCTGATGCACTTTTGATGTGAGCAAATTCTCTTCAACTACGAACGCCGTTGACGGGCGTTCCGAATCTTAGAGCCAAGATGTTCTGGGCGCACCTGTCCAGTGTCCTGAGGCCCACATCAATAAATAGATCGCCAAAGTGGAAGGAAATCTTCGTTGTCGTCGCTGATGGCATCAGAGGACAACAGGTCGATAGTTAATTTCCATCAGGGTCTTGTTCAAGTCTGCAGCGAAAACAGACTTGCAAACGACGTTGTTTCATAGCTGCCATCTATCAACATGAAGCGAACGTTTGCGATGTTCGCGAGGTGTAAGACTGCGATCTTGATGGTGATGCAGTCGGATACATAGAATCAGCATGTGTAAACAAGAGCTGAAGGACATTAATATATCGAGGGAGACCCTAGTTACTTTCCCCTTCAAACTGGCATCAGAAGACAAAGTGAAAGCGTGTCCTGGAAGATCTAGACCTGCTGCGATTGCTCGGGCCTGTCTCCTAATTTGGCAGCTGTTTCCATAGCGGCGTCTCCCGACATACCACCATCATCACTTCGTGTCAGCTCTTGCTCTGCCCCTTCACTCCCTCTCCTTCTTTCCTTCGTCCAGCACGCCCTTTTGACCCAGGCCGGTCTCCCTTTTCTTTCTTTTCTTATAGACGCGCAGGAAGCCATGTCCAACCGTTCGTCGGGATTCGACTTTGCTGACCGCGGTGCTGCCAATGCATCGCTCGACTCGCACCCTGACCTGGACTTTAAACGAGGAAACACGCCGACCCATCTCCAGCGCAATAAGACGGAGCGGCGCCGACTCCAGGGCCTCCAGCGCTCGCTTACCACTGCGTCGCTCAAGGTGCCCTTTGAGGCCAAGAGTCTCCGCGAGAAATGGGACATGTGGATGATAAACGACGGCGGTCGCCACATGTTTTTTATCATCTTCATCCTGCTTCACCTCCTCGTAGCCGTCTTTGGTTTTTTCCATTACCAGTTGAAAGATAACTCGAACACTGCCCGTCAGACCTTTGGCATCACTTTCCGTACGTTTCAACTATTTTTTTCCCGCTACCTTTTGCTCATGTTTTCGTGCAGCTATTGCTCGTACCGCGGCGCTTGTTCTTCATGTCGACGTCATATTCATTCTTTTACCTGTCTGCCGCAACTTTGTCTCCCTTCTTCGCCGCACGCCACTTAACGACATCATTCCCTTTGACAAGAACCTCTTGTTGCACAAGGCCACTGCCTGGTCCATTGTCATTGGCTCTGCCGTCCACATCCTGGCCCACATTGTCAACCTTACGCGCCTGGTACTCGCAATCCCCAATGCCACCGCCGGCGAGATGGTCAAAGAGTGGGTCTTGGCCAACTTCATCAGTGGTCCCTTATCACTGGCTGGGTCATGACTGCCGCCTTGGGTGTCATGGTTTGGTACGCCATGGAGAAGAGACGCCGTGCCAACTTTGAAAAGTTCTGGTACACGCACCATCTGTTCATCGTCTTCTTCATCAACTGGCAACTGCACGGCATGTTCTGTATGATCAGGCCTGATAGGCCTCCCTACTGCTCCTTCAACGTGATTGGTGTCTTCTGGGTGAGCTTCCTCGATATTTGGCCTATTCATGTTCTAATCCATTTATAGCGCTACTGGCTCGTCGGTGGTGTTATTTGGATCTGGGAGCGTGTCCTTCGTGAAATCCGTTCCCGCCATGTTACCTACATCTCCAAGGTCATTCAGCATCCGTCTAATGTCATGGAGCTCCAGATCAAGAAGGAGAAGACCACAACGCGCGCTGGTCAATACATCTTCCTCTCGTGCCCTGAGGTCTCCTACTTCCAATGGCACCCTTTCACTCTCACCAGCGCGCCCGAGGAGGACTACATCTCCGTCCATATCCGTGTCGCTGGTGATTTCACTACTGCTCTTTCCAAGGCCGTCGGATGTGACTTTGGCAAGGACAAGGAGAAGAAACATCCCGGCTGGCGGACAGGTCATCGGCACCAACGTCAACCCGCCCATCAACCGCACCCTTCCTCGTGTCATGGTTGACGGACCGTTTCGGTTCTGCCTCGGAGGATTTCCTGAAATACGAAACCATCCTCCTCGTCGGAGCCGGTATTGGCGTTACCCCCTTCGCTTCGTGAGTGTGACGTCTCAGCGTGCCTCATTATGGCTAACATCATCTTCCAGCATCCTAAAGTCTATCTGGTACAGAATGAACAACTTTGGCAACGCCAAGCCCACGCGGTTTGTCCAAGGTACGTCGATGCCCATGACAACGCTATCTGCCCTTGCCTCACGCGGTCTTTTTTCAGGTCTACTTCACCTGGGTCATTCGAGACTACGGTACCGCGAGTGGTTCCACTCTCTGCTCCAGCCATCGAGGAACAGGATACACAGAACCGCATTGAGATCAACATCTACCTTACTGCCAAGATCAAGGAGGACGACATGAACAACATCATTGTGCACGACGTTGGCTCGGAGAAGGATGCGATCACCGCGCTGCGTGCCCCGACGCACTTTGGCCGTCCGAACTGGGACCGGGTGTTCCCCTCGATTACTGAGAAGCACCCCGAGTCGGACGTTGGCGTGTTCTTCTGCGGTCCGCCCGTGTTGTCCAAGCAGCTGCATGTGATGTGCAACAAGTATTCGGATCCCAAGGGTACACGTTTCTTCTTCGGCAAAGGTGAGCACAGCTCTATTTTTCTTCTGTTGCGACTGGCAGCTAATCAATCGCGCGAAATTAGAAAACTTCTAATTTGGTGTTGGCGTGGCGATGGATGGGGCGTTGGAGTGCTTGATATAAGTTTCTTTGTATACACATCTATTGAATGGATTGTCTTGGAAACTATGGTATAATATAGGTCTAGTGGTTAAGAATTTATAGAGCTTTTTCAAGACACTCCATACGACCGCAGCAAGTATGTACGTTGGGAATCGCTTTCGTTTCGCAACGCCTTTGTTCGCCGTTGATGGAAGAGTGAAACTGCGGCAGCACACACGTCCGCTCCTAGTCGGATTTCGGATGTGTGGCGCAGGGTGGTATGCGTACTTCCCTTCAGCCGTTCTAGCCTTGTGGGGCTTGATATCTATTGCTTCTTCTGGATGTGTGTAACTGCGTAAATCAAAGTGAACGCTACATCCACAGGGCGCGTATATAAATTCAACGGCATAGTCGCGCATCTCGCCACCTATGGTGCCTACGCGAGTCGTAAAGGTTTTATGGTGAATGTTCCAAAAACAAAGGTTCGCAGCTTGTGTGTTGTATATGCCTCGTCGTTAAGCGTAGCACGCGTTGACTCAGTGGCGCATATATTTGTAGTTGTTTAAACTCTGTCTCTACTTGGCTTCGATCGTGAACTCGGCGTGTCTCTGCTCAAGCTCTCGTCTACCGCCATGCCAAAGCGATCCTTCCACGAAACCATTTGGCGGAAGCCTACGTCCCAAAAGAAAAACTTTGACCGCTGTGTCGTTTCGGGCTGAGGGACCGCTGCAGTCCCCTAGCCCTTCTTCGGGTGACCTTCCGGTAGCATGCTTTGCTCAAACCTCTCGCTTTGGACACGAAGTCCTCAGACCGAACACTCCCGTCGTGCTGGTTCTACTTGGCGAAGCCATTTACGGTGTGATCCAGTCATGCGCCTTCTTGGTCACCCTAAGATAATTCCTTGGAAGGATATCTCTATCCATGTAAAGGAGTCTTCTTAGCCTTTCTGTATTATGGAGTATTGGCTCCATGTCTGGCACAGTCACAGAGGTTTATCTGAGGGTCTCTCTGCATTCCAATGAGGAGTGTAGTATAACGCCCCCGCTTGAACTAAACCAGCGTTGACCACTCAATACAATACAGATGTTTGAATAGCTGTCAGAACATGCGACACTATGGATAAGAGAAGGTACGTAGTACTGTGGGTTGATAGGTGTACAATGCGAAAATAGGATAGAAATAGTGAGGACAATGCTGAAAGAGTACCGAAGCCAACTCAAGACTAGAAAGACAAAATACAGTAGCTATCGAGCTTCCGCAGATATTTCAAAGTTGTGGAAAGCTATTTCGCATCCGTCTTCCCGGGATTTGTCTATAGTATCCTTCAAGTCCTGTGAGTCTCCGTGTCGCTCTTGATCCCAGTCAGAGTACGAGTAGTACTGCGATGGCGATAGATTCTTTACCCCCTAATGGAATGACGTGGTGCCTCATAGACATAAGCCATGTCCACTAACCAATGCGCCACACTTCACATTTCTCACCTATCTTCAGATCGGAAGTAGCCAAGTCATGTATAGCCACTACACCTTCAACAAGAGGAAACCCTAAACTGTTAAAGCCCCTTGCATCCTTGGGTATGCATCTGTACCGAAGAGGATTCGGATAACTACGGCGGCGGCTGTGGCATTAGGAAAAGGAGAAGCGTGGAAGCGGGGTCAATTACTTACGCGGAATGCACGAACGGAAAATGCAGCATTCGTCAGTTCGAGAACCTGTAGGTAAGCAAGCCGTATTAGGCTCGCGCCTCGCGGGTTACACGCTGCGATACTCAGAGCTACATTCTCGGCGCGAGATATAATTCAGGTGGATGGTTCTTGTGTGAATCTATACAGAACCGATTGTAACTTACATACAACACTCGGAAGCCGCACACTATTGCGCCTGCTCAGCATACACCTTGATGGTCTTGTCCGCGCCCCCAGTTATCAACCGCGTCCCCGTCATATCAAACGTAGAACAGAACACGCCCGCTTCCGCCTCGAGCGAGCCCGGCTGCGGCAGGTCCTCCATGTTCTGGAACGGCGTCCCCGTGTCATAATCCCACAATGTCAACGAACCGTTATCGCCTGCATATACAAATCAGTAATGGCAAGCAGAGAACAAAGGAAATACACACCTCCCGAGAAAAAGACGCCTTCAGCGTTCACAGAGAGCGTATTGATGATGGCATTGTGCCCGCTGAAGTTGAATACAAAGCTTCCTTCGGGGCACTTCCACTTTTTGATATTATTTCCTCCAGCGGAGCCCGAGGCGAAGGAGTACTCGTCGGAATGGATGGCAAGAGCGCGGATGCTCTTCTTGTGGTGCGTGAGCGTTACCATTGTCTTGCCCGCCGCCAAATCCCACAGCCGCACCGTCGAGTCCATGCTACCCGTGATAACCTGCGGATCCGACTCTTGGCACTTGACGTCCGCCACGGTTGCGGTATGCCCTGAGAGAACATGTATCGAGGCCTTCGTGCGCATGTCCCATACGCGAGCGGAGGCATCTCGTCCAGACGTGAACGAGAATGTCGAGCGTGGGGTGCAGCGACAGCGCGTATACACCTGACAGATGGCCGTGGTAGTGCCGTATGACTTTGTTCGCCTCCAGGTCCCAGCATTTGACCATCTTGTCCTCGCCGCAGGAGAAGAGGTACGGGTGCCGCGGGGAGACGGCCAGTCCGCGCACGGTGGAGATGTGGCCGGTCAGCGAGAGCTTGAGCTCGCCAGACGCCAGGTCCCAGATTTTCACGACACGGTCGCCCGCGCCTGTGGCGAACCACTGGTTCCCTGGCTCCACTGCTACACTGCGCACCCAACCAAGATGGCCAGATATCACCCGAACCAGCTTCCATGGGGCGTGGTACGTCGGCTTGACGGTTCGTGTGGTTTTGTGTAATGTGAGCGCTTGGGAGAGCTTGCTGGATGAAGCAAAGGTGGAGGGTTTTGGCGGTGGGCGTATTATCGATTCGTGCAATCATATTCGACGTCTCAGCAGCAACTGATGAAGCTGAAAACGTGTTAGCTGGCGCCTTCAAAAATACAAAAGCACGTACGTCCAGCTGTTATCATCTTCCGGTCCACCTTTGGTCGAGACGGCCCTACAGAGCCTTGCTGCGCCAATAATGCCGACGGAAGCTCTCTGAAATCCCGATACTCGTCGTACATTTTGACTGAGAGCCGTAGTCGGGCGCTCTTTTCTTCGTCTTTGAGACCATCGTCGGGGCATGATGCGAAAACGTCGCGTGTTCGCTTGCCATGTCGATTAAATAGTGACTCGAGAGCTGGAAGAGCGGCAGTCGTCATCGTCGAGGTCGTGAAGAAACCAGACGTGGTGGTCAAGAGCAGGACGCGAAGTTCCGAAAAAGGAAGGTTCTCCGCCAACAACAAAGGTACCTGCTCTTACATTTGTATATATAGCTGCTGCTCTCAGAATTGTCCCAGGAATTGTAGTTCGTTTATAAGCGTCCACTAGTCTACAACTTCATTATCCGCTCTAATGTGGAAGTCGGTCTACCATCGTCGAAAGGATACTTCGCAACACAGCTGGAATATCGCTGGTATTCGTCACCGTGAAGCCTTGACCAGGTAATCGCTTAGTTATCCTGTAAAGACCGTCAATCAAACCTCGCATCCTATGGCACGCGCTATACATACCAAGGTGCCTCCGCGCCTTCCCCAATACACACCAACGCCGTATTCACCTTTGGGTCCTTCTTCATCGCTCTCGTGATCTCTTCCGGCGTAATATTATACCTCCCAAAGTTGGCATCCGTTATAGCTATCACGAACCAATCGTCTACGCGCGTAAATATCAACATGAGGAAGGGTCTCCACAACAGAAATAGAAAAATCTCACCAGCATCAAACTTGCCGACTTGCTGCACGCCCTTCTCTATAGCTTCGACCGTGTAATCACCAGCGAATGCGTACTGCGGAATCATCTCCATCTTCTCGACGACCTTCCATCTATCTTTGACGCTAGTTGGATATTTTCTCTGCTTCGACCAAAGGAATCTCAGGTCCATCTCCTGACTGCAGTCACTGATTTAGCTTGTAACCATCTAATAATATGTTTGATACGCACATGACCGTACATCTAAAGTTCATCAGCATCGTGCATCAAGATATCGTAGCGCCACTTACATCCCACACATATTTATCCTTCCTGGATAACCTGTCGAACGTCTCCATGAGCATAACAGCTGCGTGGTTCTATTGTTAACAGTGGCACTATCGAAGATCAGCAGACAGTGGTACCTGTTTCCTTGCTCCTCTTCAGCCGGCCATCATATTGGAAGCGAAACCTATTCGTAAGCTCAGCAAGTGAGTACTGCGCAGTAAGAGAGAACGCACATGGAGGCGCTGAGGTCGAATATAAAACGTATTCGCTTCGGTCTGTGGGAACCATCAGTCAAAGTTGAACGTCGCCTGGAAGAAGGTCAGTAATACTTCATTTGGGGTCGCCCAAGCTCAGGTTTTTTCCATCCCTCGTCGCTTATACACGGTTGCCTCGCCCGTCAAACCTTCCGTCAGACGCGAATCGTCGAGTTCTCCATCCGTCTGCCGCTTCACCCAAACACGCTCTTCCTCCTTCGCAGCAAGATCTGCCTAAGATTAGCACGAGACCAACAGCAAAGGCGTGGTGGCATACGTTCAAGAAGGTCGTGTAGAGAAAGCATGTGTGCCTGCGTTGCTTTGAGGATATCACCATACCCTTTCGCATCATGGATGCTCATGTCAAGCTCCTCGAGACGTCGTTCTAATTCCTCTTTCGCCATCTCCCGAGCACGTTTCTGAATATGCTCCGGCACGTCCTCTTTCAGGGCCTCGGGAACCTGGATGTATTGATGAGCAAGTGTAAGAGATCATGGCAGCTTGAGTCATACTTGTTTGATATCACCACCTTTCCAGATACGTTTATATCCTCCTCTACCGCCCATGCCGGCTGTATCACGACCACCGGTCTGGTCAAAGTTAGATGCATACTAGGATTAATAGTATAGATGTCAACGCACACCGCCAGCGTACGTGTTTCCGCCGGAATGCTCCTTGTTATCACGCACACCTTCTTTCGGCTCGCTCAAGTCGGTGTTCTTCGGTTGGAATTGAATGTCTTCAATCTTCTTGGCAGCTTCACGAGCGGCGTCGAGGCCTAGATGAGGCACTTTGAGTCTATACCATGCTTAGCTCGAGAGTATTGAGCGAATAAGGAACTAAAGAAACATACCCATGCGCCTCGAGAATCTCGCTCAATTTGTCGATGGTCTCCGGCTTGTAAATATCGAAATCGAAAACGTTCCTCAGCGCATCACCCAGAGAGTCGGACGGGTATGCTTGCATATGACGAACGAGGTTGATTAATTCTGCGGGAGATATCAGAATTTCCGTCGAAAATATACAACATCAGTCCTACCTCGAAGCGAATACGGATAACCTAAAGAACCGTTCTCATACCCGACGCGTAAGTCATGGAAAGCGCCGACAAGGCGCAGGACCAAGTCCGGATCGAGTTCAGGCGCGAGCTGCTCCAATAGGTTGCGTTCAGACGCTTGATCAGGATTAGGAACCGAATGCGCGCTGAAGTTCTCGCCCAGCACTTGAAGGAAATGATTCCCCAGGAACGCTAAGAAGACATAAACATCTGCTTTAAAACCAAAATGAAATCGCGTACGATACCCAGGTCTATTAGCCAGTAGAATAAGTCTGAAATTAGCATGGACCACAATATCATTATCGCGTTCGCGAACAGAGCACACGCGTCGCCCGTCCGAGAGTGTCATCTCGTTTTGTCCTGCGAGGCTACGGAAGATGGCTACGACGTGTTCGGGGGCTTTGTCTGCCTCGTCGATGATAATCACCCGTCCATACATGATGGCCCTCAGAAGGGGAGAGTCCGTGTACTTGAGCACGCCGCCTTCGAGTGAGGTCGTGAACATCAGCTGGTTGACGGTTGTGTCCCGGTGAAGCTGAACATATTCCCGCGGTCGGCGAAGCAACTAAGGAGGTTTTAGATGAGTCTATACACAATGGAGGTTCAGCTACCTGGCATAGTCTTGAATTGATACTAGTCAGAAATGATTATACACTGACCAAAACGAACGCACCGATCAAACAATCTTGTTCTTTCCGACGCCCTGTAACAAGATGAGCATCATGGCTTTGAAAAGGACATCACACAAACCTGATTACCCAACAATACCAAGTGTTCGCCCATCAGTTCCATATCAATTGCAAGATCGCGCATCAGCCCCGTCTGTAAGCTATTGTCGTAGTAGTGATCCATATGAGGTATCAATGACAGAACGCCTTCGGGGTCTTGAGAGTCTTCAAACAAAGGCACCGAGACTGACAACGTTTCTTCGCCACCGGAACTCGGAGGTGGAAAATACAGTTCTCGGTCTCGGACCAGAGCGTTTGGATGAATCTGTAAGCGTCACGATGAACGACAGGTTTCTAAACAATTAAAGACCGAATAATGCACCTTATCAGCCGATTTCCTTATATCCGCCTCATTCAACAAGGACTCCAAACTCATCCGCTCGGTAGTGGGCAAAAAGTCCGCCAACAAAGAACGGCATATGATGGCATGCAAGTTGCTATCATCCGGATAGATTGCCAATCTCTTCATGATCCTCACCAAGGTTCGCGTTCCCAATTTCCTGTTTTTCTGCACATTATCCACGGATATCGTTTCCCTGTACTTGCGAGCAAAAGTCAGAACAAGTTTTACAAGGGCTGGTGAGGCCCCTGTAGAGAGTAGAATGTGTTCTTCCTCCTCATTAGACATTGCCTGACTTGGGATGGGGAAGAACATGTTGCAATGTTCGTCGGAGAGCCAGTCCTTCAGAGGCAGCGACTTCGAAGCTGTACTGATGATACGGAATGACTTGTGTGCCACAGAGAGTTGTCCTGCCTGCACCTGAAAGGATGTAAGTTTAATCTGGAAAGTGTTTAAAAGCGAATGTGGACCTCTTCCTCGGATGCCTCAGATACAATTCGGCGGTGCTCCCACAGCTCTATTTCTCTATCCTGTATTATCCTTGATAAAGCGCCGGCAGTAGAGCCAATTACATCCAATCCAGATAAATGAGCTAGACAACCTTTCCAGGCGGCCTCTATTAATGGACTGAAAAGTTCAAGTTTCATTAGCCGTCCTCTGATGATAGAAAGAGCGAGGATACCTCGGCTCCCAAGTTGTCGCTCCGCCATCCAGGATCCTTCTTCGCATGACCAGCTCGCGACCGCCCAATTCCTTGTACATATGTACCACCTCGGTCTCGTAACCCAGGACCTGACTGAAGACGCGTAGGAGTGTAGAGGTCGAAGAGGAGGCTGTCGATGGTTGAGCAGGAGGTACAAATGAGATATCCCATCCGAGCGCATGTGCCTGGACGAAGGAGGTCAAGAGCCCGATAAATCGTTCCGTTACGTGGAAGTCGGGCCGTTCTAACAATGGGTATGGGAGCATCGTCTTGGGTCCAGCGGGCACAGTGCATGTGACAACTGTCCCAGACGCGCCAACAAAAGCAACTTCGGCGGTATCGATTGTGAGGCGCTTGACAGCGGTTAGTTTGTAACCTAATAACCCATGTTCCGCATCCAAGATATTCTTCACGTGTCCTAGCCCAATATCCTGCGTCTGTCGACCAAGAATGGCCCATGCCTGGAACGACGCATGACACAGTGCTGGGTGAATGGTCATCAGCAGCCTTGTCAACTGCCCACCATCCAAAATATCTGGTGGAGGAAAGGTCGACAACAACGCTTTCAACTTGACAAGCGCTGTCTGCGGAAATGGTGGTAGGGCAGATTTAGATATCGCTTCCAAAGCGTGACGCGTTTCATTCGAGTACTGCGTAGACAAGATCAGGTCGCGTAGTTTGTTGTATAGGTCGGACGCTGGTTCCGAAGATATGGATCTGCTCAGACTGAGCATAGATCCAAGGGGGTCGACGAAGCGCGCCTGGAAGCGACTCCGGAAAGGCGGATCGAGAGGATAGCCGGGGTAAGGAGGAACGGGTGCAGCGATGGCTATGACGCGGAAATTCTGGTGAGCTGGGATGAGGCGTTCTCGCGGACCGTCTATGAGAGCGTAACGGTGGGGATGTATTATATGTGTACCGTCGTCGAGATTCCTGATCATCTAACGAATTAAGTTGTGCAGAAAACGACGCGAGTGATGTTGCATACATTTCTCGGTTCTCCAAGAGATTGTTGAGGACAGGCATGATTCCGCGCTCCGCTTTCTCGACGCCTTCTAGGATTAAGATTCTACCGTGTTTAGCAGCGTTAACGGCCGGGCTATCGACGTAGACAAGATTTCCGCCTTCACGTATCTCCCTGCCCTTCGCAGATTTTAGCTAGAGAAAGTATAAAGGAAGATAACACGCACCTGCTTCAACTCTGTTTCTCCAACATCTCTATGCAATGCAATGTATTCGTATTCCGAGTTGATGATACTTTGAACAGTTTAGTAAACGCAATGAAGCATCGCTGGACGTACTTTGCAAAAGTTAGAGCTAAACGGCGCGCGTATGGGCCGGGTTGCGAGACGAGAAAGATGTCCTGTCCCAGGAGGTACTTTTGCAACATGAAGTGAAGATTGTCCACGTTTACTGGGTCCCGAATATCAAGCAAGTCCTTCGTTCTGGATAATCTGGAAGGCGCGAGCGCTGCCGGCACCTCGTAAGTTATATCTCCCAGTCGGAGCGTTCCGACCGTGGGCGCTGGAGGCGATAGTCCATTCAGAAGCTGCGCCAGACGTCGTTGCGGGGCCATGGTTCGTGGTAGTCGCCAACTGGAGGCCCGGCGAGCTAGCATAATATCATCAATACCCGGGCAACGTCATGGTCAGGAGAGAACGCGGTAACCTTCTGCTGCCGAACCGAATCACATTATCGGCGGTTTTCCGACGTGCTCTTCAGGACGGTAGGTGCAGTGAATGATCATTGATGGCACCATCGTAAGTGGCGATAGCGCGTAGAATGAGTCTGGGTCCGGGGATACGAAATCGCAGGCGACAAGGACATGCCTCATCAGCGTGAGGAACAAACCAGTGGGAGCGACAAACACTGTATATATACTGGCGGAAATTAATCAAACCAAAAACGGAACGTATGCGCCAGGAAACCTAAAGAGGAAGGAAAGACAAGAAGAAGCGATGAGGATCGGCGGAGTGATGTCAGAGACGCGTAACCGACGCGCGCATCAACAAGAAAAGGTATGATCGCGACCAAAAGTTCAATGTATCCATCCGTCCAATGTGATTGAGGACAGCGCCATTAGGGAGGTTCACGGTAGCGTTTAGCTCTAAGCCATTAGCATGTCAATTGCCAGTAGCCATAGCTCGTCACATACAGTCACAATTACTCCGTTTTCGCCGAGTTATCCCGAAATGTCCGAAACATGCATGCACACGACGCGTAACGGTGGCGGGACTGTTTGAGGCGCTACCCCGCCCTCTCTGAAGCCGTCGAGGTCGATGATCTGCGGTACAAATGGTTGTTGATGTGTGGTCGTTGGAAAATGAACACTATGTACACGAGTGGAAGCTGCCGCAACTTTGGCAAGTCATCTGGCTCTGCCACCGCCGCAGTGCCGCCGTTGACTGTTGTACATGGAGCGGGGGGGGCAGGTCTCGGCGAGTCGATATCGCAAATCAGCATGACATAACACAACGGTGACACACATGACATTTTGCTAATTAGCCAGATGGTAATTGACATGCTAACGGCTTAGGCTAACGCTACCGTGAACCTCCCTA
>JADNRX010000521.1:0-36147 GCA_015501595.1 Hymenopellis radicata | reverse complement strand
TCACTTGGCGCTCTTACCATTGGAACAGCGACCTGGCGAGTGGACAGATGACCACTGCCGAAGGTTCCTCAAACACTTCAGAGACCGACGCTCAGCAGCCCGCACCGCCCTTAAAGCGGCGCATACTGTTGAAGCAAAGTTTGAAGCGTTGGACCAAGTGTTCCTGGAAACACTTCAGGTGTTGCATGTAGAAGCGGCACCTCTAGACGTAAGTACACGTCTTGCTTTCAGGTCAAATTTGACTTAAAAGAACCTTCAACAGAGCGACGACGAAGAGTCTGATGAAAAGGAGTATTCGCCGCCAGCTCAAGACGACACGGAAGACGAGTCTACTCCGTCGCCTCCCTCGAAAGGCAAGGGTAAAGCCGAGGCTGCACCCAAGGCTGCTCCCAAGGCCGCCACCAAGGGAGTTACCGTTGCCGTGTCATTCCCCGCACCAAAAGGGCACGGCCAAGCCCGTCTGACTCGTCTGACGACGAATCCGACGCCGCACCCAAACCCAAGAAGACTCGCAAGTACGAGCCGCGAGCCAACAAGATCAGCACTGGCAACAACAGCACTGCCGTTCAGCGCTGGATCAACGGAATTTGCATTCCGTGTAGCAAGAAGAACACGAAGTGCATCTTCAGGTATGCCAAGTCGGGGGCGCGCAAGCATTGTTGCGAAGAGTGTCTTCGACGCAAGATCAAATGCACGAAGGAACCGCTGGGCACGGATGATGAAGAACATCTCCCGTCCGACCAAGACACGGACTTGCCTGACTCTGACGAACCAGTCCAAGGCATTGCGCAGCGTTCGGGTACCCAAGGACGCATTGAAGAGTTGGAGTACCTGGTGGCTGATCTGCAGGAAAGGCTAGAGACGTTGGAGAATCAAGTCGCGAGTGGTTCGGGTACGCAGTAGAGCCCTGTAGTATTGGACGCTACGTGTAGAATAGGCCGCGACAAAATGTCGCTTATATCTTGTACACTTCACAGCTCAAAAAGTTGTACATAGAAAAATCCGTATCTGTTATTGGCGCCTCTAGTTGAGTGACTGTAAGAAGATAAGAACTTGACAAAGGCTCTAGTATAACCTGTTAAGAAGTCAAGTCTTGTAAGCCAGACCTAAAATAACAGACAGCTCAAGCAACTGTCTGTCAACCAACAAGCCTCGGTAGTCTTAGACTACGCATGGACACGGAAGCAGATATAAGCTACCGTTGAACTATACCCAAATTGTAGAAGCTAGAGTCTACACCATACAGACATGGCAGTATAGCTACCATGCCTGTTCACTAAGAATCCACGCTGTCTATGACTTGTAGGGGTCATGACAAAAGGCTTAGTGGACGTCAAGCTATGCTTATGACACGGATAAATCTATCCGTGGATCCATACTTAAGACGTTGTTATAGAGACTCTTAACAGTTAAAGCTAAGACTCTATAACAACGGCGTGACTGTACTAGTACAAGTACACGAAAGGCCTCATTAGCACCTTCCGCGTACAAGACTGGTTTGACCTTGTAACAAAGTCTAAACGTTCAGTTAAGAACTAGTTAAGACTTGTTAAACCAAAGGTCATGCCCCCTCTAGTCCCTTACAGAAGGAATGGGCAACACTAAGGCCCAATGCTACTCAGACGTGTAAGAGGCGTGGCAGCCCCTGCCCACCAAAACGCGTACGTACATTGAGGCTCGGCACAGTCCGGCACCGGTCACCCGGCATCTCGGCAAACGCGTGTGACCTGTTTTACGCAATGTTGAAGTTTTAAACTTGCTTTTCCCCATCACCAGCTACCACCCAAAGACCGCGGAAAAAGCGCCATCACAGCCGAAACATGGCCAGCTCGGTGTCCCAGGCCCAGAAAGGACCAAGGAACAGTTTAAAACCCCCGTCTAGCCCCGTTATCAACCGTGCCTTGTTGTATCTGGGGCAGGACAAGTCATCCCTCCCGAGTTCTATTACGTGTTTACGACGGAGAAGGCCGAGGAGGCCTTCCGTCGTCCCGAGTCTATCAAGGAATGGCCTCCGCGAAGCGACGAGTCTTTACGATTCCTCGCGGATGCAGCTGACCTAGCCGCTGCCTCCATCCGCGCGGATGAGCCTAGCCGTTTTCCGACCAAGTGGTACTGGCTGGACTCGGTATTGAATCAAGTCATCCGTGGTATACGTGCCATGGACGAACTTGACAAAGAACCTTGGAACCCGGAGTGGGACAACTCTGACCAACTCGTCTATTTCGACAAGTTGGCTCCACTCAAGCCCTGCTGTCAATATGTCTTTGGAGAAGAGGACGCGGAACGGGCTTCTCGCTCTTCCCTGTTCCTCCTTGAACAGCAGAAAGCAGACAAATGTCCGGGCCTGCTCACGATCGCGGCCCGTCTAATTTTGAAAGACGATGCAGCAGGACCAGACCAGTTTGAAGACCCTCTACACTGGTTGGATTCGTACTTGGCTACCGCCATTATACAAGTTCACCCCGAACTCGAGGTGCGCATTGACTTACTTTGACTACTCAGTTAAGTACTCATCCTAGTCAAGGCGTTATTAGACACTGGGTCTGAAGAAGAGCCAAGCGACTCTGACGATTCGGAGTACACGGAAGAACGTCCTCTTCCGTCCGGTCCTTCGCAACACTCTGGTAGCCAAGCACAGCGTAAGCCCAGAGGAAAGGCTGAAAAGAGTGCGGACACGAAGCGCACGGAAGCACTTCCGTCGTATCCGTCGAGGTCGAAGCGCTTCGCAAGCAAGTAGACGATCTTAAGGAGGAAAATAGGTCGTTGAAAGCCCAAGCAGAAATCAAGGACATCCAGCTAGTACGCCTAGAGCAACTAGTAGGGAACTATTTCGGGTTGTGCACAGAACTCTCTCAACAGATGGGCCAACGAACGGCGCAACTCAACGAACTAACCAGAGCAGAAAACAGGCTAGTGCTAGAGTCGCGCGGTCGACAAGAAGAGGCCAGGGCCCGGCTTGATGCATCCTAGGAGAAATCCAGACTTCGACTAGGGCCATGTGGATAAGCGGTGGACCAACCACTAGAGAGCACCTGGAACGGTGATACACACAGTACAGTTTGGAAGCAGAAAGGCTACATTTTGCGAATTCTGTACGACCTCTAGACGAAAGACATGTCTAAACAAGACACCAAGTACTTAGAAGTCTACGCTAAAGACTTACAGGAGACTCTCTTAGGACGCGAAGAGACTCCTAGGTGGCCAATACGCGCCTACGGACCGAACTGCCGAAACCCGGCATTTCCCGTAACGTTCTACAGAAACCTTAAAATGTACCTGAATATCAAATACTCAATGCGCCCGGGTATGTTACCACAACCCGATGAGCCTCGAGTTCGACTCGATTACGCTTCATAAAAGATAAGTACTTAAACAAGGTGTTTAGACAAAACCTCAAAGACAAGTCCAGAAGTCAGAAGTTGTTCAGAATGTGTACCAAGTGTACCCATGGAACCCTCACGTACCACGTATCGGATCTCTACGGACCCGTATCGTCCCTGAGTATGAGTCAGGAAACTTCACCGGAATCAAGCCGGCTTGCATTTAATTCCGAGTGGCGCAGTACGCCACATGGACCCGGCATTAAATGAGGCTCTGAACCATGCAGAGTCATGCAGAGCAATCAGGAACGGGAACAATTCAAGTCCCTCACTCTTGACTAGACCAACCAGTAAAACCACCATAGTGGCGTAGTTCCCAGAGATACCCTTGACAAGTTGGGTATCCTTTGAAAGCTACGAATCAGACCTTTCACCAGAACCTAAGTACAAGGGTACTTAGTTAGTACCCAGACCAGTAACAGCACTACGACGAGTCGGACCAGCTGGATTCCACAAGGAACATCCTACCAGTTGAGCCCGGCGAGCACAAGGTGTTATATCAAATACCACCCAAAGCACGCAATCCGCAGGCGAAATGAGTCATCCGGGATACAGTGCACCCGATAACATAGTCCCATAGGCCCGAAGAGTAAGTAGTTTATGCCCGTATAGTCCCGGATTGTAGTATATAAAGGCCTGTACAACGTCGTAGTCAGTAGTTAATTTGCACCCCGCGTATACAGCATAAGTGAAATACCAGTGTATCTTTGACTCGGAAACCATTGCTTCCACCCGGTTTAAGTTTATCAACCGATCAGAACCTCCGTGAACCAGTAACAGTTTTACTTGGTGATCTTTGAGTTAGTACTCGGGAACTTTGCGAATAGCACTTGTGAAAGTCCCTCTGTCCCGAGACGGAGTTTTAAACGACAGAAACAAGAGCTGTGGACAAGGTAACTTAAGAACCCTTGAAGTCACCGCGCTTGCAACTGCTTCGGATTCATATAAGAAGACAGGCACCTGTGGTTAGTTTAGACCAACTTAGTGTACCCAAGCCCCGCGGATCTTTACGTACCCAAAGGCGATCTTGGTCCCTATACTCAGTTGAGTTAAAAGAGTGAATACACGAGATTAGTCAACCGGTTAGTCCTCGAGACTCAGTGTACTTGAGTGTCACCTCATTCGGCTAAGACCACGGAACTTCCACTTCCCCGGAATCCCATAAGTTAAGAACCCCTAGCTCCCTCGAACTTGCACTTGTGCTAGTACAGGAAGTACATCACACCCCTCCGTTTGGAACCTCCTTGAGTCACCAGATCTTGACTAAGGTTGTAATTCGTTACGAGTGATAAGGTCGGATCCTTGTACTTGTTCATTAGGGACTTCAGAAGTCCCGAGTGTTTGTTTTGTTTTGTGTTTGTGTGTTGGTTGTGTGTATTTCTGTGGTGTATTTCTGCACTGCACATCAGCGTGTTCTCTGTACGAATCGAATCCTGCGAAACTTTTGACGGTAATAAGCGGAGGAACTAAGGAAAACAGGTCAGAATGGAAGGCGAAATTTAGACGAAACCTTGGCACCATTTTCCCGAAAAAAAAGCCGGGCCGGCGAGGCCAATACACGCTGGAGACATGCGAGATGGCGTGCTCCTAAGACGTCCTAAGACTTCGCGTTGTTCTTTGGCGGGTAATTTCTTTGGAGGCGGCGAAGCCGCCTTGCGCCATCTGAAGGAGGGTTATAAGATGGGAATTCGCGAAGAAAATACCCCAACGTACCGTACTTGATGCCTCCAATAGATGTGATCTATTGAAAACAAGTCAGAAATAGCAGATCAAATCGAAATGAAAACGCACCTTTTTGCCTGGACCAAAAGCCGGTCCGGCGAGGACAGCCGACGCTGTCCAAGAAACAAGAGTTCGTCTCCATGGCAACAAACCATTTGAACGCTGCCGAATCGCGGTGGCGAAGCCACCGCGGCCAGCCTCCAGTCTCAATGCTCTGTTCTCCCAATCAACTTGGAATCAACAACGCCGAGAGATGGCCACTCACGCATTCGACGAAGATATTCGGAGTAAATCTAGGGCAGAATTAAACTCGAAATGGACAAAAAAATGAGCTAAAAAACGCACTTTTCGCCTAAGATCCAAGCCTGGCCGGCGAGGCCGTCCACGCTGTTTGATTCCTCAAGGTTCCGTTCGTCGCGTTTTATGGTCCAATAAAAGGCGAGTCGTTGTCGATTCTGCGGGCGCCAAAGGCGCCGACGCGTCGTATCTGAAAATAATCAGTTTCCAAGATGGCTGACGTGACGGTATGAAGCAAACCTTGAAGTTGCCCGATTGGGATGAATGTTGATCGGCGTGTTCCTCCTCTTGCCATCACGTCGTGCTGCTGGAGTCTCCTTCAATCGACCCTTCGCGTGTTTTAGATTCGGCCCCTTTTGACGTGCGAGAATTTCTGTGGTTCTCGTGTGTCAGTACTTCTGGAATGAAGCCGAATACGACCACGCACCGCTGCTGTCTCCTCCGCGTATCTCCGTCTCTGTGCATTGTCCCTCTGTAAATCTGAACCCGGTTCTCGACTAATTGAGCACCTCTCGCTCATCGTGTGCCCCTTCTGGATCGTATGGCGACTGGTATCAAAACTGTGGCCGTCAAACTGGCGTAGGCCCTCAACACGCTCCTGGTCTCCGAATTGGACTTGTCTCCTCTATATTCCGACAGCGAATCTCGGCGATTTGATCTGGGAACACTCTGGGTATTGTCAGAACTCTGGAGATCACCAGGATGCCTCTACGTACCTCTCCCGACTTGCAGCCATTCTGACCTCGGTTCTCGACGAATTGTGCGCCTATGACGGTTTCTGCACTTCGTAACGTCAACATACCGTCTGTCAAGTTGTTTTTCTGCTTACCATCGTACGTTCTTCAAGTCGGGACCGCGAAGACTACATGAAACTTCAGCGGGGGAACCGCGACAGTGCGAGGAGAACTGACCAACCGTGACGTGATTTAACTTGCAGGTACAAAACGCGCTGACACAACGAATCTTCAGCAGACAAGCGGGATGGACAGGAGAACGTGCTTACCATGACAGTTTGCAGTGAAGATGACGGTAAGTGGGAGAGTCGGAATGAGGAATCCAAACTGACCGTTGCACAGAGACGAAATTCAGGTCCCCGCCGGAGGAATCTTTCCGTGTGTAAGCACTCTCTGGGCGCCCGATCGTTGCCTTGACTAACGCTTAACTCAGATCCTTGTCTGGAGATTTCTTCGTGGCGCATTCAACGGGAGGTAAATCTTGTTTCTATAATGGATAGATATTCGTATTCACACTGGTTCGCCATCGTATAGGCACCAAATTCGAGCTACTCAAGTGCAAGTACGCAGAGTTGAGGTACGTACCTGCTGTCATTCCACAATATTCGTCGCATCATTTACTAAGACCGCCCTGGTAGTCTCCGGGATATGCGGCTAATACCTGTTTGTTATCCTTGCACTACACCAATTCGTGTCGTAGGTAGCACCACAATATGTGTCTCGTTCGATTCCTAATGACAGTCCGCTTTGAATGAAACTGCGGGAGAATGATTTCATTGAGAACATATATTTGGCCACACAGAACAATACTTTCGCCACATCATTCGATTCTGATGCGACGGAGCGCCCAGAACTGCGCATGAGTAACGGGAGGCCCAGACGACCGCCTCATAAATCAAACTTTAATGTTGAAGAGGTATAAAGTCCCGTCGGATTCCTGTCGAAATCAGCACCCACCTTTCCCTCTCACCGTTATGCTGTCGCTATGCCCCCTCGTACTGTCCTCTTGTCATCGCCGTCGCCTGCTCTGTGTTGGACTCTATGTCGAGCAAGTGTCTTACTTGACATCTAGATACTGCCTGTTCTGTCAACGTCGAGTAAGTTCCTTCCTGTGTTCTACTCTCATCGCCATCTGACTTGTGTGCTTCTAGGTGTTCCCGATGTCCAGGTTGTCTTCCTCCTGCCTCGACTCGCAAGCTTAAGTGCTACGAGTCTCCGGGCAGCACGGTGCGTAACAGTGACTCACCTCACTTCAGCTAACAAACCTCTTTAGTTCGTCCGTGTGTGCTGGGGCAGACACCACGGTGTGAGGCTCAGATGTGAGTCTCGCACTGCCCACTACAGGGACTGCGCGAACCAGGCCTGGGAAGTTGGGGCCCGTGTGGCTTAATGGGGTCGACCCTACCCAAAACCGACCTTGCGCGCAGGTGATGTTTGCCTGGTATCCTGCCAGCCCTCCTTGGAGCAGCTAAATCAGCCACCGAGACTCCCTTTTTTTTTTTTAATTCTAGCTGCGAGAGACTTGAACGCTGTACTCGCCAGCCCCATCCCTGGGTAACGGACCTCTTTCGGTTGGAATCTCGGCCGAGGAGCCCAAACACCTTAGCAGGGCACCTTGACAGTACGTCCTACGAGCTAAAAAGTGCTCTTTAGCGAGACGTGCCTGTGCAATCAGTAGACTTGTCTCTCGCTTAGACTTTCCTAGTAAATACTTGCCGTTCGCGCCGTGTAGTAGTAAAAAGAATGCATTCATTTGAACAACTATTTTGAATTTGAGACCCAATAAGAGTGACAACACACGGCGAAAGAACAAGACCGAAATCGATTCACACAAGAGAGCAGTCATTACGCACAGCACCCGTATAGCAAAACAAAAATGAAAGAGATAAAACACTAGGGATATAAAATAGAATGCTAGGGTATGTATAAGTTTATCATCAAGGTCGTGATATCAAGAAACGTCCCTCTCCCCGCCCCACGACACCCATTATACCTCTCGCCGTCTGCCCTCACTCGCTTCTTATCTGCATGAAAGAATCCCCTCACTCACTTCTTATCTCCATCAAAGAACGCGACCAACTGCCCAATGGGCACCTTCCCAATCGGCTTGGGCATCGCCACCTTGTTCGCACTCATCGTCTGCTGCCGCACCTTGTACGGATCCACAAACGTCCCCGTCCCACCACTGGCACTCGCATTACTCGACAAGCTCAAACTCCGCTCACTCGACTTGGACCTCACACGCGGCGTCAGCGGCGCCGTCGGCGCCTGCAGCGACGAAAAGGCATACACCGACTGCGTCCGCGTCCTGCGATCGTTGAGACTCGGCGGCGGCGACGTCTCGCTCAACATGCGCGCACTAGACTTTTTCCCAATCGTCTCCTCCCCGAAATCGTCGTCGTCGCCGTCCTCTTCATCGCTGACGGCTCCAGGGCTCTCTGAAAAGAACGCCCGTCCAATACTCTGCTGCTCTTCTGGCGCGACAATAGGACCCCCAAGCGCCACGGTGTACCGTTTCCTTGGGGTAGGTGTAGGACTGATACTCGTACGACGCGAAGAGGAGATGGAAGGCGGTGGCAAGCCGCTCGTGGCTGAAGTTACCGATGATGCTGAAGACGTGGAAGACGTCGATGGCGCGGGGTTGGGCAAACCCGAAATGGAGACGGGGCGCGAGTGAGGTGGGGAGACTGGAGGTGAGAACGATGCTATTGTGCTGTCGGGTGGTGAAGCGTAGTCGCCTGTGGGATATGGCAGTCGGCTAGCCGACGTTTTTGCAGACCCTAGAGGTGGGCTGATCGTCGCCTGCTGAGATTGGTATCTATTGTGGTGGGGAGTAACCATGGTTGAGGAAGTCAACTGGGGAGCGATAATTTCTGCCGACTGTCTAGTGGGTCCCGACGACAGGTTGGCTGGGGCAGTAGCGATCTTGGCCATTTCACGACCAAGCTCTCCTACCCGACTCTGCATCTCGGAAAGCTCCTCACGAATTTCCTGGATCTCTTTCGGAGTTTCCTTTTCATGTACCGAAACTTGTTCGTCCTCTTTTTCCTTCTCTTTATCCACCAACCACCGTTCCACATCGCTCATGCGCTCTTCAAGAGCACGAACATGACCCACAGTCCATTTCTCGAGCTTTTCAAAGTGCTTGGCAATGGTAAGCAGGGTAACGTGCACGTCTAGAGTACCGTTGGCATCGAACTGCGCGTAGAGTGGAGGCGCCTCGCGAGAGGGCGACGAGACAGATGAGGGCTCTCCAGTACGCATAGGAGAAGGCGAGAGATTGGGCGGGGGAATGGTAGGACTGGGACGCGAAGGTGTGGGAGAAACATTCGGGGAAGAGACTGGACGTCGCGGTGGTGTCGTCGGTAGGGTCGAGTTCAAATTGAGAAAGGCGGGATCGCTGAACTTGTTTGCCGTATTGGCTGGCCAGGCTTTTTCCTTGCCTTTTGAGCCCTTCTTGTCCCTTGCCTTTGTCTCCTGTATCACCTGCTGAGCAGGCGTCAACTCCTTGGTCGGTGTCAGCTTGTTCTTGACGACCGACCACAACCCGGTCTGTGATGACGCCAGCGACGGCGGGTTTGGCATCGTCTGCGAGCGCGATGGCGGTGGAGGCAGGGAACGCGTACTCTCCAGCATAGCGAGGACTCGATCTTCAACCAGTCTGCGCCCGGCCGCCTCTTCGGTCAAAATACGCTCCGCCTCGCGTCGACTGTGTTCGCGCTCGCATTCTGCCTCTGCTTCGAGCTCAGCGTCGGTGGGCAGTGCATTGGGCAACTTTGCCGGGGACATCCAGGTTCCCATGCGCTGCGCAAAAGTGGCTGCGATCTGCGACATGGACGACGACGGCGACGGCGAGCGCATCCACCGGTTATCCTCGTCTTCGTCATCGTCGTCGCCTCCCTCCGAGTCGGCGTCCATGTCGATCCCCGTGAACGTGTTGGGGATGAATTCGTTCCGTAAAGGCGATGGTGGTCGGCCCAAGGGCGATGTCTTCTCTGGCTGCAGTCAAAGAAATTTATGTTATGCCCAGAGGTCTAGATGGTGCATGCTCACCAATGTCAACGACGTGGCCGATGGACTGGTCATCCTTCGCTGCCGCTTCAAGTCGGCTCCGGATCCAGTGGGGAGCTGCAAATTGGTCGAGCTCATCAAGCGGGTGGACGCGTACTTGCATCGATCTTCAACCAGTCTGTGTCCGCCCTCTTCAGTCAAAAGCCACGATATATACATGTAACACGAACCGCCGACATCTCCTCTGCGTCTATCCTCTTTTGCCGTGTGCCTCCGTCAACTCCTGCATCTTCTATCGGTCCTACTCCGGTGTCTGCTTGAAGATGTGGTGGAGGCGTGCATCCCAGCGGGCGGCGGCGGTGGTGCTGGAAGAATGTGAGGAGCGTCGGAAGAGAAGCCTCGTTGACGTTGACGCGTGGTCTTGATGGGATGAGGAGAGTCGGGTGTCTGGGGTCGTGCTTGATGTCACGCAAACATGACTGGTGCGCGTATTCCTCGGTCGCGTTGCTGGACGACACCAGCGCGTACTCAACCTCAACCCGAGGAGATAGGTGCGTACCGAGACGAAGACACGTCTAGGAGGCGTCGGCGAGTACTGCTCTCGAGAATCCTCACTGACTAGGTCATGCTCGAGACCATAGCCGTACGTACTCACACTTACTATGGCGTTACACCTATCTAATATATGCTAATGTACCCCCACGCTTTAATAAAACTGTGTATATTCTTCAAAAACCTTGTTAGTTTCAACGTCTTCAAAAAAGGCAGACTCGCTCACCACTACGCTACGTGACTTCGGTTCGAGTACTGGACAAGGCGGCGTGAGTGATTAATTCAAACAACCGGAACAAGACACTTACCAGATAACTGCCGAACAAATCGATACCACTGTAATAAGTAATACTTGACTGTCAGAGAGGCAAGGGGAGAATACGAACAGACTTACCTTACTCAGATGTGACCAAGCCGAAACAGAGGCCGACTCGAAGAAGACCCGCCGAGACTATGCTCCTTCCGCATAACCGATCCTATCCTCCCGACGTCCAGGACGACAACGACGGCGATATCCAACACCTCCTGGTCACAGCTCCGCTTCTAGAAGATGCCATCAGTTATAAACAAGCACGTCAAACTGGAAAACTGCACCTACACATAACGAGGCCCCCAGCGACGTCTGAACTGTTCTTGGGCCGGTGTCCTTCAGAACACGGTGTCGTCCCACTCGAGTCCTGACATCGTGCTCTCTATATCGTGGGCCAACAATGCCGAGTCAGACGTTGAATACGACGAGATAGCCTGTGTATAGGTAGGCCGTGCCGAGTAGAACACATTCTAAAACGGCTATTTAGAGCTTTGTTACATCAAAACAAAGGACATGCTTACCTCGACAATGATGAGAAGTAAGTTCGGTGAGACGAGATCAAATGAACGCGGTCGTCCCACTCTGCGGAAGACGATGAGTAAGTTTAAAGGACTAGACCGCCGGAGGCGCACCTTCATATGCAGTCCATCAAACAATGATGCCCCATCCGAGTTCTCCGACAAACAAGGCGATATACAGGCGCGATATTGCAGGAACGACTAGGTGAATGCTTCATCAGCGAGCTCGTCGTCAAGCAAAGCAAACTATAAACGTACCAAGACCCAGATCAACAGTGAGAACGAAACTAGGACCAGCAAGGATAGGGCGGGAGTAATCAAAGCTATACCGATAGTCGGGAGTCGTATCCAGAGGAGCGTCCACGTCTGATTAATCCCACCGGCGCGAAGCCAAATGGGATAAGGACGCGTCGCGAAGGCAACGTCCCAAGTAAAGGCGGCAACGTCGGTTATAGTCCAGAGGTCTGCCACAGTGGTTAGTGAGAACCCGCTGGAGGAGAAACCAACAAGTCTGCTTACCATTTGGGTCGAGACGAGTTCATGCTCGTCGGGATGATGGGCGGCAAGGGCAAAATCGCTGCATGGGATAGTCCTAGGCTCGAGTCCATGGTACTAGTAGACGTGGTGCTGCCTGGAGCAGACTTAAACGATTGGGCGACATAAAAAGGTAAAGGAGAACGAACCGTCAAAGTTGTAGGCAAGGTCCAGACGGCCGGCCCAATGTCTGACAAAAGAACGGTGTTCAAGTACAGCTCTGAGCAGCAAGAACGACGACGTACCAAGCAAGCCTGAGCAAGATACGGAATCCGAGGACGCCAGGCGGGAGACGACGTGCTCGTCGTAGTAGACGCCGCACACGAAAATTCTGAGAAAGTCGTCAGCGAGCTCGTCGCGGAGAAGACAATCAAACAGAGACATACTGGAGTGAAGGAGAGGGCGCTGAGGGACGGCGACCTGACACTGTGATAAAAGAAGTTGATGATGGTGGTAGGACGGAACCCGCGTGTCCCCATCAACAAACATAGCCGGTCACATTTTGAAACGCGTTGCGGACCCTCGCCGTGCACACGGGTACATACGATTGGCGGGAGCGTCGGATACAGCGACCACAGCATCTGTAAAGCGATGAGCAATGTATGCTATGAGTGAATAAAACGAACCGGGAGAAGAAAGGTAGGCAGAGAGAGGGAAAAGGAAGGAAGGAAAGGTGGAATGATGATTCTGAGTAAATTCCGTCGCCTTTTAATGGCTTCCCACAGATACGTACTCGCAATAAGATGGATATCAAAGCCGTTGATCGGGCGCCGTGACACACGGACATTTGATGGGGGCAGATCCAAGAAGATTCAGGCGCGTATTGCGCCGCCACATATTTTTCGCTTAGTGACGAGTCTCCGCCCTGAGAACTATAGGGCGTAAATGGCGGCGAGACAAGTAAGACAAGGATCAAAATCTGAGATGGGCAATACGCCAGGAGAAGTGCTAAACCCAAACAGAATGAAACTTACCTTGACCTCCAGAATGCACCGTAGAGAGTTTCCCGTTCTTGAAAGCAAGGTTCCAACAGCCAAAACACTGGAATTAGGTGCAGGGTATGCCCCTGAGAATCTGATGGGAGTCAGTCGGCGGCGTCTGGACTCGGGGATAGTGAAAACTTACAGAATGGGTTTTTCACCCGGACAGTTGCAACGCTTCGCGTTGCTCGTTCCACCCTTCTAAGAATGGAGAAAGGTTCCGTTTACGTTCTATTAACATGTGATATCAGTCAGCGCGAAATTGAAACACGGAAAAGGTACGAACCTTGTCTGCATTCTGGCGAATCGCGCCTTGACGTTGAATTCAATTTGGTCAGAGGCGGGGTGAGTGTCGCAGAACATATATTCAGAGTACATACACCTGTCCCAGACGTCAAACTGAACAAAATCAAGCGGGAAACGACTGTTACCCAAAAGTGTCAGAGGGACGGAGGAGGAAGACGTCCTGCCGCGTCATTTCCCCACATCCGAAGTCGGCGAGATAAGATTGTATAGGCCCCAGAGACGTCACAGGGTCTAAAAATCCTCGATCTGCAGGGTCCTAGACGCCTCCCAGAGCCTCTGACGCGATAACTCGTCCTCAAAGCGCGTTCTCCGCCTTCACGACCGTCGGAATCCTCCTTACGTAATGCTAGCAAGAGTCTCCAGGTAAATTCAGGCGAGTGAGAGGTGCGAGAGAGTGGGAGAGCATGAAGGTGAGTTGGTGTAACCACTTTGAACTCGGACATGTGGTGGTTCGAGTTCAAGTGATACCGATCACTTGGGGTTGCCATACTCGTATGGCGCCATTCAAAACCGATGTTTTGCCGCTAATTCCGAGCCGATTGGACGCCTGGAACGTTGACACGACTTGGGTTACCTGCTTGTAGAGCGGAGTGAATTCCCACCAGCGAATACGTGAAGTCAACATGGCGACCCGACGGACATCATATTCAAGGTACAATACATCACTTGCACTGGTTTACTAGCTCACCCTGGACGAAGTTTTCGAGAAGTTGCAATTGGATGTTTCGACCGTACTCACTTCTCCGGAAGTGTCGAGAGGTCCAGTATCTCCATGTATGTGTTTATGTCCACCGTTGGGTGTCTACCATGTTTTAGTGGGATCTCATACTGTGTTCTGGGGAACAATTAGACGCTTGTACAGAGCTTCAATGGAGTTGAATTGTCGATATACACATTTCTGGTTTCTGAACACTAACACATTTCAAGACTACGGTAAGGTTTTCGCGTAAATACTGTCTACTTTCGAGCGTAAGAATGGGAGGTAAACCAAATTCATTGCAACGTATCTACAACAAAGCTGTACATGTACGCGTATTCTATTTAAATGAACCCCGCCAATACGGCTCTCCGCTCCTCACGGCGCCCTACTGTGTCGGTCAGTCCATCCGTGCCTATGGCGTTAATCTAACGGCACCAACACAGTGTAGAATAACGGCACTGTGTTGCTGTTGCCATCATCTAGGCATGTATTAGCTCCGTGGAATAATCAAAATAGTTTTAGAGGTACGTACCATAATGCACCCGAAATTGAACGTACTCCCGTCCTGAGCACGTCTTCATCAGCGACGACGCTCATATCCCATTCGCCTCCACTGTCAGGGGCGTTGCTCATCCACCGTCGTGTATCCAGAGCGTGGACGGAAGTCGAGGTGTGTGGCGTCGAGTTCGTGTTCGTGTTCCAAAGGCGGCGTTAGCATGCCAGTGAGAAGCTCGCAGCGCGAGCGCTGCAGCGGTAGCGCTGCTGCTCACTGCGAAGATACAATAATTCAGGCACTTCAATTAGGTGTTAGTCCTGAAAGCGCCGTAGACACGCATAACGTACCAAGACGAATCCGTCACCAGGATGTCCAAATGTGTGCATAAACCCGAAGGCCGTGAGATCTAAATCGCCATCAGCGGCTAATCGTTTAGCAGCTGAAGACTGGACGCAAGGGCTTTGGACCGTGTTGGAATTGGCGGGTTGCTACTCGGGTTGAGCTGTGGAGCCGGTAGTGGGGAGAGAAGAGGACGAGGAGGGCCTGGAGCAGGTACGGCAGAAGGCGAGAGGGATCCCTGAGCTCCAGTGCCTATGTCAGGGAAATTCTGGTTGAAGTGTGGCGTGAAATCGGATTGATGTCGTTATCCTCGCAGTGAGTAGCTGCTCGGCGCCTGAGCATAGGTCAAGGTGTGTCCCGATGACGCTGACGAACTCGGTATATTCCTCGAGGTGAACAGATGCTACAATCAAAGTGTGGCGTGGATATTGGGGAGACCATCATTATCGAAGCAGTGGAAAGCTCGCCAGACGAGCGCAACGGCGGAAGTGCCGCTGTTCACTGCGGCGAACGTGTGGCCCTGGGATGACAATTAGCGCAAGAATGTCGAGAACAAGATAACGTACCTAAACAACTCCGCCGCCCACACGCGTCCAAATCCGTCCATAAATCCGAAGGCAACCAGATCCAGATCGCCATCAACGGCGCGTGTTCTCTGTACGAATCGAATCCTGCGAAACTTTTGACGGTAATAAGCGGAGGAACTAAGGAAAACAGGTCAGAATGGAAGGCGAAATTTAGACGAAACCTTGGCACCATTTTCCCGAAAAAAAAGCCGGGCCGGCGAGGCCAATACACGCTGGAGACATGCGAGATGGCGTGCTCCTAAGACGTCCTAAGACTTCGCGTTGTTCTTTGGCGGGTAATTTCTTTGGAGGCGGCGAAGCCGCCTTGCGCCATCTGAAGGAGGGTTATAAGATGGGAATTCGCGAAGAAAATACCCCAACGTACCGTACTTGATGCCTCCAATAGATGTGATCTATTGAAAACAAGTCAGAAATAGCAGATCAAATCGAAATGAAAACGCACCTTTTTGCCTGGACCAAAAGCCGGTCCGGCGAGGACAGCCGACGCTGTCCAAGAAACAAGAGTTCGTCTCCATGGCAACAAACCATTTGAACGCTGCCGAATCGCGGTGGCGAAGCCACCGCGGCCAGCCTCCAGTCTCAATGCTCTGTTCTCCCAATCAACTTGGAATCAACAACGCCGAGAGATGGCCACTCACGCATTCGACGAAGATATTCGGAGTAAATCTAGGGCAGAATTAAACTCGAAATGGACAAAAAAATGAGCTAAAAAACGCACTTTTCGCCTAAGATCCAAGCCTGGCCGGCGAGGCCGTCCACGCTGTTTGATTCCTCAAGGTTCCGTTCGTCGCGTTTTATGGTCCAATAAAAGGCGAGTCGTTGTCGATTCTGCGGGCGCCGAAGGCGCCGACGCGTCGTATCTGAAAATAATCAGTTTCCAAGATGGCTGACGTGACGGTATGAAGCAAACCTTGAAGTTGCCCGATTGGGATGAATGTTGATCGGCGTGTTCCTCCTCTTGCCATCACGTCGTGCTGCTGGAGTCTCCTTCAATCGACCCTTCGCGTGTTTTAGATTCGGCCCCTTTTGACGTGCGAGAATTTCTGTGGTTCTCGTGTGTCAGTACTTCTGGAATGAAGCCGAATACGACCACGCACCGCTGCTGTCTCCTCCGCGTATCTCCGTCTCTGCGCATTGTCCCTCTGTAAATCTGAACCCGGTTCTCGACTAATTGAGCACCTCTCGCTCATCGTGTGCCCCTTCTGGATCGTATGGCGACTGGTATCAAAACTGTGGCCGTCAAACTGGCGTAGGCCCTCAACACGCTCCTGGTCTCCGAATTGGACTTGTCTCCTCTATATTCCGACAGCGAATCTCGGCGATTTGATCTGGGAACACTCTGGGTATTGTCAGAACTCTGGAGATCACCAGGATGCCTCTACGTACCTCTCCCGACTTGCAGCCATTCTGACCTCGGTTCTCGACGAATTGTGCGCCTATGACGGTTTCTGCACTTCGTAACGTCAACATACCGTCTGTCAAGTTGTTTTTCTGCTTACCATCGTACGTTCTTCAAGTCGGGACCGCGAAGACTACATGAAACTTCAGCGGGGGAACCGCGACAGTGCGAGGAGAACTGACCAACCGTGACGTGATTTAACTTGCAGGTACAAAACGCGCTGACACAACGAATCTTCAGCAGACAAGCGGGATGGACAGGAGAACGTGCTTACCATGACAGTTTGCAGTGAAGATGACGGTAAGTGGGAGAGTCGGAATGAGGAATCCAAACTGACCGTTGCACAGAGACGAAATTCAGGTCCCCGCCGGAGGAATCTTTCCGTGTGTAAGCACTCTCTGGGCGCCCGATCGTTGCCTTGACTAACGCTTAACTCAGATCCTTGTCTGGAGATTTCTTCGTGGCGCATTCAACGGGAGGTAAATCTTGTTTCTATAATGGATAGATATTCGTATTCACACTGGTTCGCCATCGTATAGGCACCAAATTCGAGCTACTCAAGTGCAAGTACGCAGAGTCGAGGTACGTACCTGCCGTCATTCCACAATATTCGTCGCATCATTTACTAAGACCGCCCTGGTAGTCTCCGGGATATGCGGCTAATACCTGTTTGTTATCCTTGCACTACACCAATTCGTGTCGTAGGTAGCACCACAATATGTGTCTCGTTCGATTCCTAATGACAGTCCGCTTTGAATGAAACTGCGGGAGAATGATTTCATTGAGAACATATATTTGGCCACACAGAACAATACTTTCGCCACATCATTCGATTCTGATGCGACGGAGCGCCCAGAACTGCGCATGAGTAACGGGAGGCCCAGACGACCGCCTCATAAATCAAACTTTAATGTTGAAGAGGTATAAAGTCCCGTCGGATTCCTGTCGAAATCAGCACCCACCTTTCCCTCTCACCGTTATGCTGTCGCTATGCCCCCTCGTACTGTCCTCTTGTCATCGCCGTCGCCTGCTCTGTGTTGGACTCTATGTCGAGCAAGTGTCTTACTTGACATCTAGATACTGCCTGTTCTGTCAACGTCGAGTAAGTTCCTTCCTGTGTTCTACTCTCATCGCCATCTGACTTGTGTGCTTCTAGGTGTTCCCGATGTCCAGGTTGTCTTCCTCCTGCCTCGACTCGCAAGCTTAAGTGCTACGAGTCTCCGGGCAGCACGGTGCGTAACAGTGACTCACCTCACTTCAGCTAACAAACCTCTTTAGTTCGTCCGTGTGTGCTGGGGCAGACACCACGGTGTGAGGCTCAGATGTGAGTCTCGCACTGCCCACTACGGGGACTGCGCGAACCAGGCCTGGGAAGTTGGGGCCCGTGTGGCTTAATGGGGTCGACCCTACCCAAAACCGACCTTGCGCGCAGGTGATGTTTGCCTGGTATCCTGCCAGCCCTCCTTGGAGCAGCTAAATCAGCCACCGAGACTCCCTTTTTTTTTTTTTAATTCTAGCTGCGAGAGACTTGAACGCTGTACTCGCCAGCCCCATCCCTGGGTAACGGACCTCTTTCGGTTGGAATCTCGGCCGAGGAGCCCAAACACCTTAGCAGGGCACCTTGACAGTACGTCCTACGAGCTAAAAAGTGCACTTTAGCGAGACGTGCCTGTGCAATCAGTAGACTTGTCGCTTTTGTAGTAAATACTTGCCGTTCGCGCCGTGTAGTAGTAAAAATAATGCATTGATTTGAACAACTACTTCTCCTTCGAGACACGACATGACACAACACACGGCGAAAGAACAAGACCGAAATCTATTCACGAAAGAGAGCAGTCATTACCCACAGCACCCGTATAGCAAAGTAATCGCAAAGAACAAAAATGAAAGAGATAAAACACTAGGGATATAAAATAGAATGCTAGGGTATGTATAAGTTTATCATCAAGGTCGTGATATCAAGAAACGTCCCTCTCCCCGCCCCACGACACCTCCCCTCACTCGCTTCTTATCTGCATGAAAGAATCCCCTCACTCACTTCTTGTCTCCATCAAAGAACGCGACCAACTGCCCAATGGGCACCTTCCCAATCGGCTTGGGCATCGCCACCTTGTTCGCACTCATCGTCTGCTGCCGCACCTTGTACGGATCCACAAACGTCCCCGTCCCACCAGCGCTCGCATTACTCGACAAGCTCAAACTCCTCTCGCTCGACTTGGACCTCACACGCGGCGTCAGCGGCGCCGTCGGCGCCTGCAGCGACGAAAAGGCATACACCGACTGCGTTCGCGTCCTGCGATCGTTGAGACTCGGCGGCGGCGACGTCTCGCTCAACATGCGCGCACTGGATTTTTTCCCAATCGTCTCCTCCCCGAAATCGTCGTCGTCGTCCTCATCCTTCTCGTCATCGCTGACGGCTCCAGGGCTCTCTGAAAAGAACGCCCGTCCAATACTCTGCTGCTCCTCTGGCGCGACAATAGGACCCCCAAGCGCCACGGTGTACCGTTTCCTTGGGGTAGGTGTAGGACTGATACTCGTACGACGCGAAGAGGAGATGGAAGGCGGTGGCAAGCCGCTCGTGGCTGAAGTTACCGATGATGCTGAAGACGTGGAAGACGTCGATGCCGCGGGGTTGGGCAAACCCGAAATAGAGACGGGGCGCGAGTGAGGTGGGGAGACTGGAGGTGAGAACGATGCTTGTGGTATGATTGTGCTGTCGGGTGGTGAAGCGTAGTCGCCTGTGGGATATGGCAGTCGGCTAGCGGACGTTTTTGCAGACCCTAGAGGTGGGCTGATCGTCGCCTGTTGAGATTGGTATCTGTTGTGGTGGGGAGTAACCATGGTCGAGGAAGTCAACTGGGGAGCGATAATTTCTGCCGACTGTCTAGTGGGTCCCGACGATAGGTTGGCTGGGGCAGTAGCGATCTTGGCCATTTCACGACCAAGCTCTCCTACCCTACTCTGCATCTCGGAAAGCTCGTCACGGATTTCCTGGATCTCTTTCGGAGTTTCCTTTTCATGTACCGAAACTTGCTCGTCCTCTTTTTCCTTCTCTTTATCCACCAACCACCGTTCGACATCGCTCATGCGCTCTTCAAGAGCACGAACATGGCCCACAGTCCATTTCTCGAGCTTTTCAAAGCGCTTGGCGATAGTAAGCAGGGTAACGTGCACATCTAGAGTACCGTTGGCATCGAACTGCGCGTAAAGTGGGGGCGCCTCGCGAGACGGCGACGAGACAGATGAGGGCTCTCCAGTACGCATAGGAGAAGGAGACAGATTGGGCGGGGGAATGGTAGGACTGGGACGCGAAGGTGTGGGAGAAACATTCGGGGAAGAGACCGGACGTCGCGGTGGTGTCGTCGGTAGGGTCGAGTTCAAATTGAGAAAGGCGGGATCGCTGAACTTGTTTGCCGTGTTCGCTGGCCAGGCTTTTTCCTTGCCCTTTGAGCCCTTCTTGTCCCTCGCCTTTGTCTCCTGTATCACCTGCTGAGCAGGCGTCAACTCCTTGGTCGGTGTCAGCTTGTTCTTGACGACCGACCACAACCCGGTCTGTGATGACGCCGGCGAAGGTGGGTTTGGCATAGTCTGCGAGCGCGATGGCGGTGGAGGCAGGGATCGCGTACTCTCCAGCATAGCGAGGACTCGATCTTCAACCAGTCTGCGTCCGGCGGCCTCTTCAGTCAAAATACGCTCCGCCTCGCGTCGACTGCGTTCGCGTTCGCGTTCTGCCTCTGCTTCGAGCTCAGCGTCGGTGGGCAGTGCATTAGGCGACTTTGCCGGGGACATCCAGGTTCCCATACGCTGCGCAAAAGTGGCTGCGATCTGCGACATGGACGACGACGGCGACGGCGAGCGCATCCACCGGTTATCCTCGTCTTCATCGTCGTCGTCGCCTGCCTCCGATTCGGCGTCCGTGTCGATCCCCGTGAACGTGTTGGGTATGAATTCGTTCCGTAAAGGCGATGGTGGTCGGCCCGACGGCGATGTCTTCTCTGGCTGCAGTCAAAGAAATTCATGGTTATGCCCAGAGGTCTAGATGGGGCATGCTCACCAATGTCAACGACGTGGCCGATGGACTGGTCATCCTTCGCTGCCGCTTCAAGTCGGCTCCGGATCCAGTGGGGAGCTGCAAATTGGTCGAGCTCATCGAGCGGGTGGACTGATGCGACGGGCTCGACATCGTCGCCGTCGCTGAAGAGACTGACGTCGTCGCCGTCGTCGACGACGAGCAAGGTGGGGGTGGGAGTTGAGAAGCACGGGATTGCCAAATTGAGCCGAATTTCCAAAATCGGCCTTTCCCTTGACTGCCTCTTTCCGCTCCGTCCATGAGCAGGTTGCAGGTAATAAATGCGCGGATGAAATCAGCTGTTGAAGCGTATCGAAGCTTATAGTACTTGGTCTGTGGTCACATCGAGGCGTAGTACGTCAGATTACCTATAGTCATTTACTCAATTCGTGCCAGGTTGGCCACGTCGGTACCGACTCTGTTTCTTAATGGCCAGCAGTTCAAGTGGATGATATCTCCGTGCAGATTAGCCAACGGAGTTCGCCAAAGACACGGTTATGTGATTCTCCCTCTTACTCTTCATCGATCATCATTCTCTCACTCAGACGGGGCGCATCAATCCCTTGTTCTCGGGCGCCTTATGTTCTGATTGTTTTCTCTCCATTTTGATGGGGGGAGAGGCGGTTTGCCTCTACCAGAATTTTCACTCCACCGTTGAATTCAAAGTTACGCCTTTTGCAACAGATCATCATTCTCTCACTCGGACGGAGCGCATCAATCCCTTGTTCTCGGGAGCCTTATTGTTCTCTCCATTTTGATGGGTGACGACGACGCGCGTTTCCCACACAGCCCCATCGCTTCCTTTCCTTTCTTCGACCATGACTCGAGGCTTCGATGCCGGATTTTCTACAGCTCTCGTCCCCACGACCGCATTTGGAACGCGATCAACTCGTGAAAGTACAGCATCTGGTGCTATAAATTGATTGGACTCTGTGAGGACTTTTTGTTTTCTACCTACCTACCTCTCTCATCTCATCTTCTCCTTTCGATATGACCCAAACCGTGACCCCTTGTTATGCCGAGCGCTGGCCCAGGCAGGGGTGAGTGTTGTTCTCTCCGTCAGACTCTTGAGTCGTGTCAACTGATATTGGTGGCGTTAGGCGAGGACTACTAGCGGCATTGAAGCTGCCCTTCACTTGCGACCTTGCGGCGTGTCGCGTCTCCATCGGTGGCTGTAACGATACTCGAGGCGGATGTCGGTGGCATGACCATGGACGCCACTTTGAAACATTGGAAAGACTGCAGGAGCACTTTCGTGGCTCGCCGCATCATCCTACTTGCCAAGTGTGTGGGCTAGGCGTGAAGGATGATGCTACACTGCGTCGCGTGAGTGTTCTTTGATTGTCCGCGCACGCCGCATTCATAAGATGATTTCGACAGCATCTGGAGGAGAGCTGCCGGGGTAAAAGGGCCCCGTGTCCGTTGCCTAGATGTAGGAAGAAGGTGTATCACGCTGAGGAGGAGGATCATCGTGCGCTATTCCATCCGGATTGGTGCAGGTGTCCGGTCGACGGGTGTGAGTTGTGGGTGCCGGTGACTTTAGTGCACCAGCATCTTTCGTCAGCCCATCCCGCTCCAAGGTGGGTGTGCCCGTTTGCCGGGTGTGAGGAGACTATACCTCGGGATAAGGCGAACATGGTGAAGGAACATCTTGCTTCTGCGCATCTCGTGTGCATGCCGTGCCGATTTCAGTTTCTGGACCGTGTTACCTTCTTTATACACGATTTAGAGTTTCATCGACCTGCATACTAGTTAGGGCTATCCATGTACATTACCAGGATATAGAATAATTGTTCGGAGCATTGCTGTTGTTACTTTGGATGAGAGATACTTACTTGCGAACAGTGAGCGCTGAGCTTGTCGCCGGTGGCTTGGCAATCCGGGGGCCACGGTAATCTTCCATCTCAGAAACTTCCTATGAAGGTGTCAACCGACGGTGGTCCAATTGTGTGTGACATGGCTAAATCAGGTAACGTACTGAGAGCACCACAATCAGACCCGGAATTAGATGCGCATTAGAGCTGGGTTTGTCAGTTAATTTTTCCCGGTATCAGCACCTCTTTATGTGTCTTCTCAAAGTTTTAGCTAGCCCATGTGTCCCCGCATACGTGACAATGCAAGTTGGACGACACGACTGTGGCGTGGGAACTTCCGTTTTGGTCTCGACGTTCATGTCCATTTTCGCCATGCTCTGCTGGCCGGCGGGGTATCATCGTCGAGACCCTCTCTACTAATGCCTGGATACATCTCTGCAGCTGGGCGAATTCGCGGGATTGCTCTGAATCTGCGCCCCGCCCCAGGCCCTGGCATTGTCCACCTGGAGCTCGTTTATCCCCGGCAATTCCTGAATCCTATGGTCCATGTACCGGTGAATTTCATTTAGCCCCTGCGCTCTGCCTTTGTCTGCTCTTTTGGGGTGTGGAAGATCCGAATCGCTGGCAGCCATTGTTATCCACCAGCCCAAGATGGTAATTTCAACTCGACGACCCTTTGGCCATTGTTCTCAGGCGGCGACGCGCCGTACTATAACGGTCTGGAGGGCACTTTGGGGCTCTCCTCATACACGACTTTTACCGCGATGTCTTCATAGTAGGTTTTTCACCATTCCGTGGTCGTCTTGCTGACTCGGGCTCTTCAGCAAAGAGCTGTCTACAACGTTCGAGGAGAAATTGACTGACATCGAGGACAGTCTCGTCTTTTCGCCGTGCGTTCATTCGTTGTCTTGCATTTTTGTCTTCGCTAACGCCGCTGTGAAGGAGTTTCAAGTTGCGCCCGACAGTATTTGTAGACGACGAAGTAGCGCGCGCAGCTCTTCTCATCCCACTTCCTCGGTCCGTGAACTTCAGGCCTTTCCAAGAATACCCAGCTAATGTAGCGCTGAATACTAGGCTCATTAGACGTGCCACTCCGCTCTCTCTTTCCAACGGTCCTTGCCAAGAGCTGGCCTCCATTCTAGGCGAGCGCCCTTGGCCCTTGCTTGGGAGGTTCGATGATGCAGCAATCAATGGAGATGAAGAGGAAGAACAAGAGTGAGTCCCATCGTCTCCGATTCTCTCCTTACTGACGTCAAATGCCTACAGTTCCGCCGCTCGTCGCACCAAATCTACCAACATCAAGAAGGCCCCGAAGGACCAAGTCGGGACGCGTGCGCACCAGAAGGACTTTCTGGCGTCGCTGCAGCCTACACCCTCCGCTCTGCAGCAGAACGGCTCGGGCAAGAAGCGCTTTGACGAGGACGGGCGTCTCGCCTGGCTCAAGGCCGAGAAGTACATTAAGGCTGGTACTATTCAGCCCCACAGCGTCATCTGTGCATGTTGTGCGGAAGAATTGAGTGCCAATGTTCCCAAGGCGAAGAAGAGAGGCAGGAAGGGCAGGAAGAAGAACGGCATTTATGCCCCATCAGCGTGGATCGCCCATCGCCAGATTTGCGCGATGGTCTATGAGAAGTGGCTCGGAGAGACGGAGAGGAAGGATGAGACTTGGTCTTTCCGTACTTGATTACTGTTCTATATGCGTTGGATTTGGTTTTTATTGAGTAAGTATTGCTATGTTGTTACTGTGTTATTGTACTGCTACTGTTGTTGTCTTTGTGTATCTGCTATCGGTCTGGAATTGCATGATTTGTTCTTGAAAAAAGTGTAGACGCGTTGAGTCGCTTCGCTTCTGTTCTACTTCAGTACTTCGACACTGGTTCAACTTGCAAGACTTTTTGTTGACTTCCCGCCGCCGATTGTTATCCAACGCTCTAGCACCATCAGACTGCAAGATCGCAATATATAAATATGAACGTTGAAGATAATTTAGTGAGAGGATAATTTAGTGAGAGTCGCAGTAAGTACACGCTGCTATACACAGCACAGGCTCGTCACGTCTGTTAAGAGTCACCCAAGGACCGCGCCTTCTTTGGACTTCCGGCGTTCTTTCGCCGAGAACTAGGAACGTTGGTGCTACAGACGCTGTCAGCGACGAACTAGTCAGACTAAAAGTCAAACTCGAACCTTCGTGTACGCTTCAGATTCTTCTTGGAAGGTTTCTTGCCTTCAGACTTCTCTGACTTCGCTTCATTGGCGGCAGTAACCGATGCTCGTGTTGCCCTTCGAGTCTTCTTGGGAGGTTGCTCGGCCTCCTCCTCCTCCTCTGATTCTATGTTCACATGATCCTCCACTTTGGAGTTCAACTCGGCCTGAGTATCTTCGAGGCTGAAATGAGAGATAACGCTTCTCCTTGTACCAGGTTAAAAGTCAGGGACTCACGCATCGAAGAGTTTCGTAGCAGTAGCGCTATCCATAACGAAGGCACCGCGTTTCTCCAGTTCTTTGAACACTTCGACGAGTGCATTATCGTTGGCGAGAAAGTCTTTGCGTGCGAGTCGGGCGGACTGGCGAGTGGAGAAGGGAGCCATGAATCAGTACGGTAGCGCCGTGGCTTCCATTTTGGGCTTTTAAGTAGTAGGCGGCAGGGGGTTACCGGCCGGTAAATCCGTGAATTCAGGGTCTGCCTTGGGGTTCAGCCCCTGCGGCAAAGTCCGTACGCCATCGCTGCCTCTGTCTAGAGGTTTCCGTTGATTATGGTGGCCACAGAGGTCATATGACGGAGTAGGGGTTCTTTTGGCATCGTGCTTGACAGGCTCATAGTGAATGGGATACAGGATGGTGGTGATTAGTAGTTAGAGGTAGTTAGCCATGCCTCAGCAGCGTATATTTACAGTCATTAGACATAAAGGGAGTAATTACACAAGCCCCGGATGGCGCATCTTGCACATCGTTGAGTACAGACAGAAATCAACGATGGCAGTAAGATGGTCCAACGCCAACGCTCTCTGAAGCCTGGTCCCCCCGCTTGCTGACTAAGGGACCCCCCTCGACCAGTGGGATTTAAGGCACGCCAGGCCAGAAACCGCCTGGTAGGCGGAGACTATTAAGCTTTGTTCCATTGAGATCGACCATCATAGGACAGAGACCAAGACAGGAAAGCCGTTGGGCCGTCGCGACGCGCATACACTGTTATGGTTACATGAAGCGCTGGTCCCACTTGTTGAAATCGTACAAAGGGCTTTGTGGTGAAAGCGAAAGGTTGACGATCACCTTACCTCATCTATCGACAGGAACAAACACGCGCACACGCGTTCTGTTTCTGACCATGATGGGCCAGCCGACGCGTTCCCTTCTCTGCAACGCAGCGGCTCTTGTTGACGTGGTGAAGACCACCTGTGATCCGAACCTAATACCTTCGAACCCACATCCGAAAAACTGGCCAGTCGGTTATCCCCCGGGCCCAAAAGTTTGCTTTTATCGCCGCCTCTGTGCTAGAATCAACGACGCGCTTGTCTGTTCAGCTCATGCTTTTTGCAACGTCGGTATGGTCCTTTCTGCGACGTCAGTATGGGCACAAGATCACGTTGACGCGGGAAGCCATGGCCATATATGGCCGGGAGACGTAACGTCAACTCGAGCTTCAGCCTCCGACGTTCAGCAGGCCAGTTCTGTATATATAGAACAAGTCAACGGTAACGAAATCCCGTCACGTACCGTACGAGAGAACTAACTATATCCTTGACAGGTGCTCAGAGGCTTCCTTTCCTTGGCCCTGTACCCGCACCACGTCGATAACGAATAAGATCTGGAGCTTGTCGCCCAAGAGGTATGGAGAAATATACTCCTTCTGGCGACACTTTTTGACATGCTCTTGGCAGAGCGCGGAAGGGAACCAAAGCATTCTGAGAGTACTAGGAGAGTCGGGCAGGTTTTATTTAGGCGCATCATGAAGAAGAGAAGTCCCGTGGGGCGAGTATGGGGCAGTCTGGGGGTAGAGCGTACCTGGACCTGCGATATTTGGGGCTGCGGCCTGAGACGATCTGCACTGTTCGAGCAGAGCGTGGTCCGTCGTGATCCTGATCCGTTGAAGTCGTATAAAAGCGGTCACTTCCAGCTCTTCCCTCAGTGGATCCGAGGACTCTTTCGCTTCTACTTCTCCAGCATCTACACCCAAACTCGCCCTTCAGACTATCGTACACGAGGAGCATGGCTGGCGGCTCTGTCGCGAACGCAGGGGCTGGTGGATTCAGTCATCTCATTGACCCCAGGAGGACATGGTACAACAACAGACGGTACTATTGGTTGCTGTTATCATTGAGAGTGAAAGATTTAAATGTCTTGCAGACTTATCGCTCTCAACGGTTGGATTGTACTTTTGTACGTCCCGAGCGACGCGTTCTTCCTCGATCCAGAGTTATAACCTTCTTCAGTCTCATCACCTCGTCGACTAATGGCTACGATGGGAGTATGATGAATGGATTGCAGTCGGTTACTCAGTGGGCGGACTACTTTGACCATCCTTCGGGAGGAAAACTTGGTCTGCTGAGTGCCATCCAGGTAATGAGAGACATGCAGGAATCATAATATGCTGATGCCCAGCCCATGCAGAACATTGGCTCCCTGGGTGCACTCCCCTTCGCCCCATACGTATCTGATGGAATCGGACGCAGGAGGACGGTGGCTTTAGGTGCATTTTTTATGATTGTGGGCACGGCCATTCAAACCGCAGCACAATCTGTTGGCATGTTCATCGGTGCCCGGTAAGTACTCGCATACCATAGCCTCTCAATGTCCACGAACACTGACTATAACGCATCAGCTTCCTCGTTGGCTTTGGACTGACCTTTGCCGGTACATTTTTGATCAATCGAACTCGCCCACCTGACCATGTCCGTTTCAAAGGTAACTCGGCCCCCATGTTGGTCACCGAAATATCATACCCGACATATCGCGCCCCCTTGACATCCGCCTACAACTCTCTTTGGTATTCGGGTTCTATTATGTGCGTACTGTTAACCCGCTTTCACGTCACCCTCACATGTAGTCTTGTAGCGCTGCGTGGACAACTTACGGGACGTTCAAGATCAATAACACATGGTCGTGGAGAGTTCCCTCGGCGCTGCAAGCGCTGCCCTCCCTCTTCCAGGTCGCCTTGATTTGGTGGGCACCAGAGTCTCCTCGATGGTTGGTGAGCAAAGGGAGAGAGGAAGAAGCACTTGATGTTCTCGCATATTATCACGCTGATGGTAACCGGTACGTTCCACCCCTTCATCTTATCCGGCCGAGTACTTATACAGAGCGTTCCCCAGTGACGATCCGTTAGTACAGTTCGAGATCCAGGAAATCAAGGCCGCCATCGACTTTGATCGTAATGTTGCTGCGAATGTGGGTTGGAAGGCCTTGATCAAAACGGTCGGAAATCGGAAACGTATGAACATTATCATCGCAATAGCATTCTTTTCGCAGTGGTCCGGCAATGGTATTGCCTCCTACTACCTCAACAAGATCCTCACGGCTATCGATATCACCGATGCGACAACGCAGGTTGGTTCATCTGCTCCATTCCGCGCGCGTATCTAACGTAGCTCTATAGCTGCTCATCAATGGTATACTCCAGATATGGAACTTGGCCTGGGCTCTCCTCGCTTCGTTCCTCGTCGACAGGGCTGGTCGACGTCCACTCTTCCTACTGTCGGGCGTCGGCATGTTCATTTTCTTCAGTGCCCAGACCGTTTGCTTTGGCGTGTTCTCTGAGAAGGGAACTCCTGCCGCGGCTCATGGACTTCTTGCATTCGTCTTCCTGTTTTATGCTGCATATGAGTACGTCTTCACGTTCGAACCTTTCCTTGCAGCTGACTCCAATTACGCGCAGCATTGCTTTCTCGCCACTGATCGTATCTTATACGGTTGAAATTCTGCCCTATCCGCTTCGTGCCAAGGGCCTGACCGTGTTCAGCTTTACGGTGGTGTTGGCGCTCATCTTCAATCAATATGTGAATCCGGTCGCACTGGATAACATTGGCTGGAAGTACTACGTATGCAACTCACCATATTCTTTCTTGGGGACCCGTCTGATCTCCGTCTTAGATTGTGTATGTTGTCTGGATCTTCTGCGAATGCGTCTTCCTGTTCTTCTGTGAGCGTCACCATCGCGGTCGCAGTATGCGTCTCACCTAGTATCTTGCCTGTAGTCGTCGTCGAGACAAAGAACTTGTCTCTCGAGGAAACCGCTGCCCTCTTCGATGGACCTGATGCTGCTCGAGAGCTACAAGCTAATGTTCACACCGACGCCGGGTTGAGTCCCAAGGAGAAGGTTTCCGAGAAGCATTCTCTCGATGAAATTGTTTCGCCACTGCCTAAGTCGTGAAGCATTGACGATTACATATGTTTTTTTCTTCTTGCATTCGGCTTGCAGTTCGCTCTCTCTCTCTCAGTGTACCGAGTATTATATCCTCAAGTCCAAATATAACCCAAGTTCATTTCATGCTTGCGGCGCAGACACATCACAGCACGGAAAGTGTCGGACGCTAGCGTACATCCAACTTAGTAACTACCATCTACTTCTCACGACAAGACAGTGGTACGGTAAGGCACCTCCAGACAAATGCAGGAGCACCTCCCATAGTTGTATTGAAGGATAGGGAGACACCCAGGCCCCAACAGGGTAACCGCATAGGAGGACAACTTGAATTTTGTCTCTAGAACCTGCTAGTCTTATTTTTTTGGGTGTGGCCAGACGTGCCCGAAACGGCATCTCGGCGCCACACAGTGAGGACCGAGGTCCGTTCGGAGTTCTAATGTTCAGGCTGTGCCGAGGACGGCGATGTCATTATCTTGCTTACGCCTTTCATCGACTAGCATCGGACTTGCATAAACTTCATTGTGCGCAGACATGACCTTGGCGCGTCGAGACCGCCGTATATGCGTATCGTGACGGCTTAGGATTTGTTTCAAAGTATCAACATCATGGCTTTGGACACTGTTTTAATCGTATGGCTCTCACTTCCTCTCTTAAATCGCGTCTGACGGCACGTAGGTTGGTGCTGGACCCACCGGCTTAGCATTTGCTACTTCGCTTGCAAAAAATTGCATCTCGTGAATCGCAGTGATACCGGTTGATGGCAATCCCAAAAATGCACCAGGAGAAGAGGGATGCAGTTCTTACAATATGTATGTTTCTTTATTTTTTCCCTTTTGCAGTGCTAACCCGTCTTATAGCGTGACGCGCAATTCGTCTTTTCCCCTCGGATCTCCAAAGGCGGCTGGGGTGCCTCCCTCCCCATACCCTCTGGCTTGACCTCGCAATAATTGGACCCGACATGTTTTCTTTTGTTTTTGAATGGAAATGGAGGAGAATTGAATGAGCTTATTGAGTAGCTTCATGGCGGAATATGGTTCGGTGTGTTTGCTCCTTTGCTCATATGGCGAATCCTAAAAAGTTCCTCGCTAGCAACCGTACATGGATCCCAACCACACCATGACGACATTTACAATTCTTACCACACGAGCCCACTCTACGCGCTCTTTGCATACTCGGTTCCATTCTTCTCGGACAATAAGCATACGCCGAAGCAGCCCTGTGCCCCCAAATCAGCGCCTTCTGGCCAGTCATCACGCGTTCATGATGCTAATGGTAACCCTCTGTCTAGTTACTGCACCATACATACGCGCGAGACTGCCACGCAATCTGCTCGACGAGTCGCCAGCTTAACGCTAAACCATCTGTAGTCGGTACGGACTGCTCTGCGTCCGATTCCCGCCCAAACTCCCGGTCCACTGTATGCATTCCTCGCGCCCTCTTTATATATCATTCTCCATTTGTGTTCAACCCCAGGAGCTAGCGACGATCGTCTTTTCCTCGCCTCGCGGATACGTTGGTCTTTCCCAGACATATTTTGCCCGCGTCAAATGGATCCAAAGCGACTAACCCTCACCTAAATCTGCGGCACTTACTGCGGACTTGACTACGAGGTTCGGCTTCTCATATCTGCCTTGGACAACGAGAACTGACGGTTATTCAAACAGGCAGGAACTCCAAGGTTTGATTCATTCAGCCTCGCCCAACATCGTGAATAAGCTATTCGGGCGTCGCCTCAGTTAAGACGGCTGCATCGACGTCTCCGTCCTTCAAGATTGGGATAGAGTTCGGTCTGCGTATTGCAAGTGCCGTCGTTATTGGTAGGTGCATATTTGACGCTTGTGAAACTGCAGCTCGCTTACGTAATTCTGACTTCGGACGTCCTACGCAGTACGCACGATACTCGAACACGCAAGAGCATTTATCAAGCACGCGGCGGATTGATGCTGGTCGGCTTCGTCGCGGAGAGTAGGAGCACAAGGCGGGAGGACCTGCCATACTCCCTTCGCTATAACTCTATATCACCTAGCATTCACGCCGGCGGGTCCAAACCCGTCGCTTTCGTCTGATATATGGAGGAGTTTGGCAGCCGCCTCGTAGGAGTCGGTGGCAGGATAACCGGTGTTCAACGTTCAACATTCATGACTAGCTTCCACCTTCTCTGCGACCCCTACCCGCCAGCGATCTGACAAAGAAGGCCAGATCGACTGATACCCTATCGACTCTTCCCTCTTGGCGTCACAATATTGCTTAGTTAGGACGCGCTGGCGCAGTGTGTCCAAATCGGTATAAAGGCCTCTGAGCTCAACGGTTTCATTCAAACCCCCGTCATCTCTAGCCCCCACATTCTCTATTCCCTCACTCTTGTCTGCACACACACTCTTTGCCATGCCTTCCTTCGCCCGGACTCTGCCCATCGTCCTCCTGGTCGGTGCCTCAACTTTCGCTGCACCAGTCCTTCCCAGAGCGGTAAATTGCCGTGTGTCATTCTGTCCGTCTTGCTGACGCATCATTCTAGAGCGACGTATACGGTCTCAGCAACATGGCGGACCAGAATCCAGCCGAGGCGCTCAGCGCAGTCAAGCTCGCCTGTTCCAACAACATGCACTCTGATGAATGTGATTCGGAGGTCGTTCCTCGTTATAACATCCTTGAACTCGCGCTATCCAAACGCCTTTCCGTATCCCGGGCTACCGATGCCGCTGACGTTGAGCCCCCCACCGCACCCGCTGATGATCAGGGGGTCGGGGAGCCTCCAGCCGCCGTCGCCGACGACGCCCCTGCCTTGCCAGTCGAGAAGAAGAGGACTGACGTCGAGCCTCCCACCGCACCCGCTGATGATCAGGCGTTCGGGGAGCCTCCCGCCGCCGCCGCCGACGACGCTGTCTCTGTCTCTGTCGAGAAGAAGAGGACTGACGCCGAGCCCCCCACCGCACCCGCTGATGATCAGGGGGCCGGGGAGCCTCCCGCCGCCTTCGCCGACGACGCTGTCTCCGCCTAAGTCTGCCGTGACCAAAGCAAAGGAGACAATTCCGAGGGAGGCGTGAAGTGGAGGGGAGTTCGATGATGGTTTGACAGAGCGGCCTCTTGAATGTTCTGATGTTGTCGAGCATTAAAAGATCGACAATAAGTATATACACACGCGAAATCTGTGGTATGGCTAAATGTATACATTCCTTGGCAGACCTCGGGAAATCAGTTCGAACGGTGTGACACAGCACGTTGATTCCGTTTCATGCGTGATTTCGAAGCGTACTCAACTTGCGCGAATCGAGATGAGCTCCTCTTTTCAGTTCAGTAGAATTTCAATAGACCGTTTCTTGAAAACGAATCACATCGAAAAGGTAAGGCGAGCGAGAGCATAGGACACAGTTCATTGATTTTATATATAAAAAGCTTTGTGTTGTAAGCACACGCGATTATAATTACCCAGGCAAAAAATCTTCAGCTTTTTTACAAGCAGAATGTGATGGCCAAGTCAACCTAAAAGGGTATTTCGTAAATTGACAGGATCACATCGAGAATAGTAAGAGAACAAACATCGTTCGTTTGACAGGCAACTTGGACCCAATTGTCCGTGGAAGTGTGGAAGGCAGTGGCGCAGTTGGCGTTGTCACCTTGTTTCCAAGTCAGTAAAGACAAGAAGTATGACGGAAGAGAGCGCACAGTCAGCACCAGTCCCATCGCAGCCGTTGTAGTACCTATGAAAGATGAGTCCTTAGAACAACTCTGAGATATATCGGTGGAGAAGCGTACCCGAAGCCGGAGGTGACTGAAAAGGTGTGCCTAACATAGCACCAAGGTTGAGACAACTGTGTCAGGCACAATGATTTCAGACTTACGGTGCGATGAGCGAGATGTCGGTGCTCGAGCCGGCCCCAGCACTGGTCGGGTTGACGAGCGTGGTCTCGACGAGTGTGCAGCTGTCGCCGTTGAAACCGCAACCGCCTAACCGAGATGTTCAGAACGCGATAAATTTAAAACAAGGTTGGTGGCAGCACATACCAGTCTGGAGGTATCTGGGCAGAGAACAGGCATAAGACGACATGACCATATAGACGAGAGAACTGAAGAACATACGCGATAGCACCAATGATGGGTCCGTTGGAGGTGTAGTCGCCGCCCGTCGACAGGACGGCCCAGACTGACTGATGAGCGTCGGCGTACCAAAGCCACATCTAACAAAGCTTAGACTTGGAACGATGAGGACGGTTCGCGAAGATATTCCCACCTGTTGTCGAAGTGGATGGTGTGGGATTCACCCGCCACGAGAGCGACGGCGGAGGCAAAAGTGAGCGCGAGGAGAGAGGAGAGCTTGAACATCGAGGAATAGAGCAAATGAGATGCACTGGAGAATTATGCATGAGTTGTTTAGCTTTTATACCGCGAAGCATTGCGCATCAAGTCAACATCTTGTTCGTCGGATTTACACCGGTGGGACCAAAGCAGAAAGCCATCACCGTTGATGATCTGGACACGAGAACTGCCCATCCCGCAATGTTACGCCCAGATTGGGTTGATGATTCGCCCGGTTATCGTTCCTGGTTTCACCAAAGGTCAGTGGGCGCGTCAAGGTGGTTCGAGGCTAATATTGAAATTCTGATGATGCCACGAGAAGGCTAGAATGGTAAAATGGTAGGAGAACTCTGGAAAACTAGATGCAGAAGACGCCAATGTCTGTGAGAGTTGGATGCTGACAGGAAGGAAGGAAGGAAGGATTACAGTGTACACGGCTCGGTCCCTGCAGGAACGCCGGTAGATACATGACATGACGAAGTACGTAGGCTCCCAATCTACGATCTACGCCACTCGTGCATCTCTCCCAACAAGCAATCTTAGCCAAGCTCTCGGTGCCAACCGGTAGAACTAAGGTGCCCTAGGAAGCTAAACGAAAGAAATAAGTCACAAAAGTCTATGGGAAGTAGGAATTGTGAAGTTAGCAATTGGGATGTGGACAGGACCAAGGGCAAAGCATTCATCGTCGGCATTGCGTGTCTAAAGGTCTGTGCAGTCGAAAATGTGCGATTCAAGTCGACTTGGATCTCTGACAACCAGCACCCGAGGGGTACGGCTATTTCCGAGCAACTGTATTACAGCTGCATAAAACCCTAAATTTTAGTTGTCCACAACGATGCCAGTATCCTCGACAGGATAGTTAACCCAGCATCCACCAGAAAGAGAGTAGCCACCTTCACGCCAGTGGCATATACCACGAAGCAAGATGGAAACCAACGCGTAACCTCGCCAGGATATTTTGTATGTAACCAACGCGTTTGCCTCGCCAGGATATTAGACGTAACCAACACGTTCACCTCGCCAGGATTTTGTTTGGACTAGAAGACATTACTTACCGAAGAAACGCGGTCGTAGCATGGCGTGGAAAGTTCCTCTCAGTGTTTCTGCCTGACGACTAGTTGATTTGGCTCCAGCAACAGCCTGGATGCGACAATCGGGTACACAGGCCTTTAATGCGGCATGATGACGGTAAATTCGCCTAACTGGAGTGTCATGGAGGACGGTAAATTCGCCTAGCTGGAGTGTCATGGAGGACGACAGTTAATTTAAGACAGATCCTGGTGTAATTACGGTCTTGGTGATCTCAACCTAGTCGGGGAGAAGAATCAAGCTGGGGGCGGGTCCATACATTCGACGGAAGACTCTTACAGGCATTCAGCATCCCACCTTCCCCTGTACCTTACACTTGTGACTTCTCCTATTCTTGGAGGGCAATTTCAGCCAAATTTCCACTGTTTTTGATACAAGCGAGGACGACGTGCCTTGCGAGAACGAATCGGACCTGATGTGTAACGTGAAATTTGCCACATAATCGAGACAAGGGCCTACAGTAGAGCGACAAGCCGGAGCAGAGCGAGTCCCGCGTTCAATGGACAAGTAGTTGTAAGCCTGAGAGACTCGGGTAAAAATCTCGAGGCACGCTGAAAGTCTTTGAGAGGCGCGGTAGTGGGGCGGTGCACGTAACCTCCATGTCCGTCGTCGCGACCTGAAGAGATCATGTCACTATTACATAGTGCCTAGTAGCTCGAGCACGGCGCAATAGCATCAAAGGTGGGCATCACAAGTTCCAGAGCAAATATAGGTGTCGGAGAACATTTCAACCAGGACGACCCATTCGCCATTTAGTTAAAGCGTGCAAGCAAAAGGAGAAGTGTTACGCGCGCTCACTGAGAAAGCCATATGCTCGCTCGAAACCCGCAGATGCAAGACGGTTTACGAACGCCGTGCAGCACGAGGTGTCGTCTGATGCCAATCACAAGAGTCTTCGAGGCACAATTTGGAACCCGTCGGGGTACGTCGCTGAACTGTTATGGTGGGGCTCTGTTGAGAAATCGGGTCGAGTGATGGCATGAGCAAAGTTGAGACAGCGTTACGTGACCATCACGCTACGACTCAGTAGGCCCCCTGAAAATGCCTACCATCTTGTCCTTCGGTGTTGTTTCGCCCAGGGAGGAAGGCTCAAACAGAGGGTATTATTTACGCTTGAATTGCACGTTAAGTTTTTGGTTGACGAACAGCTAATAGTATGTCTAGACGTTTCTGCTCGTGCCATTCGTTTATAAAGAAACGTTATACCTAGTATTCGAACGCTACAAGTGGTTCGTATTATGAAAAGTCTGCTAATTACACCGCTTAAGCTTCGACTTCCTCCTGATTCGCTCTTTCAACTTCTCCATCATATTCAAGATATACTACCGAGACCGCAGCGCAGACCTGATCCCATCTCAGTGCTGCCTCTGGGTCCTCTGGGGTGTTTGTGTCATCATCGTTTCGCCATTCCAACGGCGCACGTACTTCTTCCAGCTTGAAGCCTGACTGCTACGAGTCAAAAAGGTCAGCATCTTTCGAATGCGTCAAGCCTAGCCCAGTGACTGACCGTACTCGAAGCACGCCAAATGACCATGCTGTCAAAGGCTTGCTAACATCTTCATACGGAGAACTTGGCGGCCAGAAGATCCAAGATCGATGAACATCCAGGACGCGAAGCCGGGGCAGTAATGGAGCATTAGTCCCAATACATGATGG
>JADNRX010000520.1:0-36343 GCA_015501595.1 Hymenopellis radicata | reverse complement strand
CGCGGAGCGTGGCGCATGGAATCGCGTCGTGGCGGCTCGCGTACGACGACGAGTGAATAGTGATGAATCTACGCTACCTACGGATGGTGCAGCCAAACAAGGCCAAACACAGGCAGCCGGGGGCGGGCGGTCGCGACCCACCGCTGCATCAGGCAACAGCGAGCCCTTTTGCACATTGACCGTGCGCTACTTGTGGTACCGCAGGAACCGACCGCGATCATGCACGCCTAGTGTTTGTACAGCCGCGTAAGGCGCCATGATGACATCCATAACGCCCTAAGATGATCCATCATCCCACAGGTCCAGATCCCCCTCCCCCTCCTCAAAGCATCAAGTATCATACGTAAACGCTATGCCCTTGCAAATCACCTTTAATTAATTGCTCTGATGCGACCTCCGAGTTCCCGCCGAGTCGTCGAAGGTGGCCCTTTACCATCAGCATGAGCGATGCGCCACGAAGAAAAGCAGAGGTGTGCAATCGCGATATCGTTTTAATACGCTAGCGTTAGCACTAAGCGGCACCGTATTCGACGGGCTGATGTCGAGGATCATATCGATGGATCGTACAGAACAGTTTCACGTTTCTCCTGCTTATCGTTACCTTACACAGCCGAGATTGGACGTCCTTCAAGTCACCGGTGGCGGGGCTCTTGAATTTGCAGATGGGTCCGAATTGGACGGGTGGATTGGGACTTGACGACTACCATTCGGCGCCACAAGTGATTGCCCCGAGTGACGCTTCCACGGCGGTAAATAGGGCGCTTTTTCCGGGTTTGTTCGCCTCCCGCTCAGTGACGTTGATCCTGATGATTGATTGGCAAACCATAGTATTCGTTTTTTTGGTGGCGTTAACGTTCTCTCTCACTCTCGGAAGCAACGACACCTGCTTACGCGTTCGATTTCTGTGGCGTGATCTGTCTTGTCTGGTTGCAATTGTCTCTGCCGAGTACGTTTATAACCTGCGACGTGATCTGCGAGTTTTACAACGTCGACGCTGTCAAATCTAATGTGATGCTGATTCCACACATAGCACCTTAATCTTTTGATTTTAGATGGGATGGGCATCATTATCCTTGGTTCCTCCATAGATGGTTATCGGTGATTCAAGCAAGGCTGCGGGCTGGACGGGAGGAGGTGTTCGAAGATTACGAATGATGACCAGCTGATGATCAGGCTACGTGATGTCGAGGAAGGAACAGCCGCGTTTCCATACATGGTGGGAACCCATTTCATTTCCTCTTTCCCATCTGTCAAACTGGCGCGGAGTGGACTGCCGTGGATCTTTCCGCATCCTACATAACCGGGGGCAGTCTTCTCTGCTTCTGTTCCCATTGTCACTGGTGACTGGACCGAACTGGATTTCAAGTTCCTCCCCGTTTCTCTCAGGCTAGACCTGTCAGTCTGCCTATCTTCTTGGACCATGAACTACTGGACTGCTAGACGGTTCAAGCTCAAGCTCAAGTCCTGCGTACGTCCCCTTTCTTCCTTCCTTCCTGCCTCGTGCTCTGACACTGTGTATAGTATACCCGGATTACCCGCAATCGTTTAACTGCGACGTTCTTTCTTTTCGGATTTTTCCATTGCTGGGCACAGGGAATCATACAGTCTCTTCTCTACTCTATCGATGCGGAGTACAGCACGCTCCTGTCCAAGATTGAGCATGCGGCGCATATGGACCCACACAACCATACATGGCTTGAAGGGACGAGCGAGCACTACCGATTGAGGATGTGCAACTGGATTCCGCACTTGGATCAAAACTGTTCATATGTCTTTCAGTCCGATGTTGATAGCGGGGGGCCTCTAACGGCGAATGATACTCTGAATCGAGGAGAACTGGTAGGTTTAGACTGGGCAGCTCTTTTGCTCAACTTGACAATTTTTTCTCTACAGCTCCGGTCGCAACTCTCTGTTCCGAATCCCATCTTTGTAGATTCAAGCGCGCCTCTTTCCAACGTGGTCATTGTCAGCAAAACGAAACACAAGGAAACGTCACTCTGTCGATGCAATGCACCGGCATCCTGACGTTCCCTGCGCAAGAGTCAGTCGTTCTTCTCGTGTCGGCTTGCACGTCCAGTAACCCTCCCAACAGTCTCAAAAATAACGCACGGGAAGACCTCGCCTTTGTGTTTTTACAATTTTGGCTGTTCATCCTGTCAGTCGTAGCGATGGTGTACGACTCGGTTCCCCATGTGTAAGCGCCCGACCACCGCATTAATCATTATTAACTGATTTCCCGTCAGGTGGCAGGCGTTATGGCTCGTACGCTTCTGACGGCGTGGTCTGCCTATGCCGTCTGGAGAACGCAGTCAAAGAAGGAAATATACCAGCAGCTCATTGCCAACCCGGGAACCCCGTGTTCGGTCGACCTCTTTCCCATCTACTTCAAGGTCAGATTGAATTACGAGGTGAGAGCTTTGACTGCCAGAGCATGGTGCGATGCTGACAACGGAGTAGATTCCTGATCTGGTTCTCAATGTCACAGCGCTCTACATTGCGGGCCACCTTTCCTGGACGCTCTTCCGGGTGGGTCGGCATCCTTCTTTAAGCTGTCGTTTCGTCTGACTTTGTCGTCAAGGAATACCAGGCGCGATCTTTCACCACTGTTGGAGCACCGCCTAAGATTGTTAGAATGTACAGGGTTAGGCGCAACTGCTCCTCTGATTCGACAGTGCATTAACAGGCTACCACAGTTCTACTTGGCAGTTCAAGCATGTCTTCAACTCGAGGTCTATGCCCTCATCGCAGGCATGAGCCTCTGGATAGACCAGCTGCTCAACACGTACATCCGGGTTATCTCTGAACACACATTCTGGTACGTGGCCGTATTCGTGTTCTTCAGTGCGGTAAGTCCTTTGATACTCTCATCACCTCATTTAACTTATTTTGAACACCGGACAGCTCGTACTTCCATGGTTGATATTGGTAAGTACGGCCAGGCCTTTACGATAACTGCAGGACTAATGTTTAACAATCACAACAAGGGGTGGTATTCGATACGACACGAGAAGAAGTTCTTGACGGCGATATTCATCTTCACCGCGTTCGTTTTCTTCTTCACGGAGTGCATCATGTTCTATTCTCAAGTATATCGGTGGTAAGCTCAGCCCATCCTGGTACGTACGTGAAATACGTTTGACCTCCCCCCTCTCTAGGACTTTTGTTAGCTGGGCAAACCTCGCATGCTTTACGGTATCATCGATGCTCCTCATCGCAGCGTCTTTCATACTCGGCATCATCTGTATGCGCAACTTTGGCAAGGGACTAGCGGAGTACCGTGAGTTAATCAAGTCGGCCATGGAACATTCATCATCTCTAACAACCGACTTTTGAAGTACACGCCGAATCAATATTGGAATCGATGGACTTCTCTCCGGAGGTCTTCGAGCACGATGTCACAAGAAGCCACATCACCTTAGTCGAGACGAAACCCAAACGACTTCTTCGAAAACAGTCCTCCGCATCAGAATATGACGCCAAGTCCCCCTATACCTTTGTGATGGATGATTGGATACGCCAATAATGTTCAAAAATCAACGGTTCACATGTATTTATACAATCTATGTACAATACTGCAACAAATGAATTTGAACGCCTCCGCCTCTGCCTAAGTACTTCTACGGTGAGTTGAAGTTGGTTTTGAATCTTGAGTCTTGAAAAAAATGAATGCAATGACTAGGTTGGTACCCGGTACACGACCAGTCTCTCCTAAAAGTAGTGTCTCTGCTAAAAGTATGTCTCTCCTAAAAGTACCCTTCCTTCGGCTGCTGCTGGACTCGCCTGATATTCACCGGGGATCCTGGTCGGGGGTTCGTTGGCAGCCCACGGACGGGGCTGCTCGCGGTTGGTGAAGGCGCGGGACTCGACTCTGGAGCAACAATAGGCGGCACAGGCTTGCGCGAGACCTGGGAGGCCGTTCGCTGGACGGTGATGGCAGGCACGGGTGGAACCTCTTTCTTCCACGCGCCTGGCTGCAAGGACGGGCTTCCGGGCACAGAGGAGGCCCTGGACGATGTGGTGATTCCCGTCGATGTCGTCGAAGACGACAATCGGAAGACATCTTGGACATGATGCTCCGCGCCACGGGGGCGTGGTCGACATTTTCATGGTGGGCCTTGCTCCGTCAGAGTAGATGGACAGGGAATGCATCCCCCGCACCGACACGCCTTGATGACTCGGAACTGGCTGGCGAGGTTCGTCCACGTAAGGAAGCGTCTCTACGTCGTACTTCTCTTTCATAGACGACGTGAACGACTTGTCCGACTTGTCGCTGAAGCTGCGTTTTAAGCCCACACTTATCGCATTGTCGTTCTTCGAGAAGTTGACGGGTGTGAAGTCCATGCCCTCCAATGCCTCAGTGACACGCACTATCCTAGGTCAGAGTATATGCATTGATGAAACAGCGAATTGACATACAATATTCCTTGAGTCCCTTTCCAAAGTGAAGTCGACAGACGATCGCGAGGAAGGAGGTTACAACAAGCAAGACGTACGCCGTAACTGTTATAGTGGCGAAGAAGGGCCAGCTATCGAAGATGAGACGATACACTGCTACGGTCACATCACTATTCAAAAAAAGAAAATGCACAAGACTTACAGTCGCTTGCGAACATGAACGACGATACACCCAAAAGAAACAGCGAGAGGAGCCCAAACACAACGAAGAGTTTGCGGTATTCGCGGCGCACAGAAAGCCACCCCTGGACCAAACGCATGGGTACACGGATAGTTCGTGACAAGTGAGGGACTTACAAGGACAACCCAAGGAATCTCAACCTAACCGGATTGCCCGACGGTAAGTATGGTCAAGAAGCTGGGGTTCCCTAGGTACTCACCAAAGCCGTAACCGCAAACGCTGCCAGGTACAATGCAAGGTGCCTCGCCACAGGGCGTATGCTGCTGTTGGCGATTTTGTCGATCCACATGCCGGTAGACGCGAGACTAAAGAAACCGACGAGTTGCAGGAAGACGGACAGCAACAGGACAGCCTTTGAGCAATATCTCAGTCGGGCTCATTGAAATTTTCGGGAGTTGGCGTACTTTGTATATGTTGTTGATCTCCGTGGATGCTCCGACACGACTGAACGACTGGTTCGCGTAAACCTGTAGGACCGAGCGTGAGACACGGCGACTAGAAGGGCCAGGCTGTCTACCTTGTATATGCTCGTCGAGAGGTAGAGATAGATCAACAGAGCGGCGACATGGATTGCAATGATGGGAATCTTGACTCCTTCGTCAGACACGAGGCCCATCTGGTGTGCGCGACAACTCACCGTATGCTGCGTCCGGATGTCCCACCAGTCGCCCAACAAATCAATTCCATCACATGTCCCATTCACAATCAGGTTAATGTACCGCTCCTGCACCCTTTTGGAGTTTGAAACCCTGTAGCCCGCCCATGCAGTACCTAGAACGTGACCGGCCAATGAAGCTCCAAGATGTGGCAGCGACTCGTTCAATATCTGTCAAACATGAGTCGTTGACGAACTGTGATGGAATATGCGCGGAGGCTCCATACCGTCACCAAGGACAACGAAAGCATCCATATCTGAAAAAGCAGCGTAACGACATCCTCTCGTCTAGCGTCGCGTACACTGCCGAACACAAATCAGTCTGATTCTCACCATCCATCAACAACACGGGGACAACACGCACACATCCTGAATATAGAGTAACGACTGGAGACATGGAATGGGCAGTACTTCGCCGGTGTTGATTTGAACGGCAATCGTTGTTCCCGACCTATCAAACACGGGCACGGCAGAAAGGGCACGCTGCGATTTCTAGTTAATGATAGATGGGCGACAATGAACATCAAGACGCACCCCGACCACCGCCGCGTTTGTGTCAAAGAACGTGGAATTCCCGAGGCGTATCTCTTCGCAGTGCGCGTCCGCCTTGGTCGGGATGTCATGGCAGAATTGAAAGCCGTTGTTATCGAAAAAGGTCAATCCGCTGGTGATGTTGGACTTGCTCAACACGATGTCGATCATATTGGATGCTTCAGAGTTGTCATGATAGGCGAGAACTTGGAGGGCGGAGAGCACGATGCAGCTGATGACTGCCACACTAAAGAAGAGCGTGGTGAACCGGTTGAGAGTGATCCTTGCATACTATATAGATGGACGAATTAGACGTGTCGCCGCCATTTCCCAACCGATCGTAACGCACCACGAGTTTTATTCGCGACCACCAAAGGGCCTGCTTCACGAGTTTCCGGGACCACTGCCTGAGCATCGCGAAAGACGACTACGAACCCGTCGTATAGACACTTGAAGGAAAAAGAATGACCCCGTCAGAAACGCACCCAAGGCGTTGAAAGAAAAAAGCCCTTCAGCGTAAAAGTAGCATAAAAGGGTGGGTGAAAGTTGAAAGAAAAGAAGGTGAAATAAAGCCTGTCTCATGAAGATCGACGGAAATTCCAGACGGCAGTCGGGAAAAGGCCAGGTATGAAGTCGCATGGCAACCTGGATCAAATCCATCAACTACGCCTCATCTTAGCAACAACCCTCCAGGCTCCAGCAACCCTCCGTTGGAGTCAATTGAATCTGCACAATGGACTGCGAGCCTATGCGTTTTGCCGCACTCGAGTTATTCTACCGGTCCTCATCCTATACATCGCCTTGACCCCGACACACTCTGTACGGTCTACACGGTGTGCTATTCCTGACAATCACCAGCTTGAGCCGAGATATCGGTGCTGCGCCGCCGCGCAGCCCTTCGTCAACCAAACGCGTCCAGCACACGATTCGGAAGTGCAGGAAGGCAGAATTGTCGCGATAGGAGATTGGATAATGGATTTGGATTGCAGACTCAGAGGTGGCTTTCCTTGGCGACGTGCGCAGCTTTGGCGTTGGCAGCGGTCGACATCGTCATATCCACAGGCACTCCAGTTGAATGTATAGGATTTCAACGTTCCGCACCTATGGTGAGGCTCTCTGAGTTCTCGCCTTCTAATCGCCCTGAGCCCGCTATTTCAGTAGTGCACTGCTGGATTCCTGCAAGATCAGCAACCACAGCAACCGAAACCGAAATGAGGATATCATAGGGTCCAGACCATTGTAAGGACAGAAGGTTGACGTCTTGACGCTCGTCGCTGTTCAAGTCTCGTCAGAACGTTACAGACAGCAATACATTGCGAACAGGTGGCTGTCGCGATGTAGAATGCCTCGAGCCTCGTCATTCAACCACACGACTTTGATCATGTCAATGAGGTTAGCTCATGTGTCTCCGACGACGCCGCCAACCAATGAAATGTTGTTCGTATACCTACTAGTACCGGTACCGACTGTTTGGAGGTCTTCACGTGTTGCGATGAAGAGATTCGAAGCGGGAACAATGAGGAACTTGAGGAAGTCGTATGCGGGACCAAGGGTACGACACCACCTCGAAACTTGCATCAACGTACATGTTTACGTCTACTTCTTACCGTTCTAGACTCTAGTCAGATTTAGCACTAAAGGAAATCAAGGCGTATCTTCGAAACACACATCAGTATCAGTGAGTACCAGAACGGACCGCATACCGTCCGTTAACGCGCCATTTCTCGTCACTTGAATCGAGCTTGGCAGCGACCTGCTTGTCCACTCCTACGACTACATCCGCCTTATTCGTTCGTAGGCTTAGGAGCGGGAACGATCCAGCTAGAGGACCTATTTCACATTCAGAACTATTGCTCCTGTTGATAGTCTATTCAAAGCTCACCAAGAGCGGTTTCGAAGGAAGTATCAACGGGCCAGACAATGTCACCGGTAAGCCTATCAAGCTTCAGCGCTCAGCAAGGGCAACGTTGGCTTGGAAAAGCGCATACTTGCGATAGCTATTCAGTTGGTGAACCAATCGGTTAAATCCATCCTGTACGCGATGCAATCAAAGAAACTCACTTCAAGTCGCCCTGGTCGAAGGAACAACACAAATCAGTACACTGATGGTGGCGGAAGAAACGCATACCTTGAAAATGACCAAGGAACTGTTCTCGTGCAGGTCTTGCCACAGAGCCGGTACATGGACTTTGAGGTCCCAGTACGGCAGACTTGTGGTCCAGAAATCGGCAGTTGATCCCGTTCCTCCACCCAAGGGCGTCTCTTGTGGGACAGGGAGACTGAAAACTCCTTTCTCAACGTAATCCTTCCAGCGCGTGACCATGTGCTGGAGATCGTCCTTTTCGGCTTCCGAAGGAGAAGAAGCAGAGAGGAAGGAAGCGTCGAGAAGGAGATCGATTGTTTGCTTGAAGTCGTGAGGCGTCACGTCAGAAACAAACCACGGAATGAGCTTCGGGCTGGAAGGGAAAATTGAATGATGAGCTAAATGAGACGACACTCAGGCTGGACCCACTGGAAGACGACCTTCGAAACATGAGGTGTATATGTGACCAAGAAGTCGGCAAATACGAGATCGGTAAAGAGCTAAAAGGAAATTCAGATGGCGCAAGTCCCAGAGACCGAGAGTGATACCTCAAAGCCAGCTGTAAAATGTGAATATATTGCAGTGTAGGCAAGAGCCGTTCTCACCATTGTCGAGAACAAAATCTACTCGCCCATCCGTAACGCTTTGAATTTGTTTCCAAACCGTGTCTTGGTCGTCCTTTAAGATGAATGCCTGTCTCGCTGTTTGGGCGTCTTTGCCAACAGATTGTAAATGCTCGATATCCGATAACGAAAGATTGGTCAGTAAGGACAGATCCTAAAATGCTTGTAGGCCATCGATGCGACGTGAAGATAACAAAACAGCCTACAGTGGCGTTGCCCCTATAACATCGTTAGTCGTTTTAATTTGAAGACCTGGAAGGTACTCACCATAAGCACATCTGGATCATCTCGCGAAAGAGAACTTTGAGATTCTCAGGATCACCTTCAAGCTTGACTTTCTCGTCCTCTAGCTCCCTGATACTTGTGGCGATTTCTGTCTTCCATCAGAGATGCGCGCGCATTAACCCGCGATGGAGAACGCACTATGAATTGACACTCCGGACTTTTGGAACGCGTCAACTTTCTGCGCCAAGAAGGGATCATAGGCACGCCAATGCTTTGTTTGCGCTCCAAACGCGCGTATAAGGCGATAACTTGTAAGAAATTAGACCTCAGAGCATTCATAATGAAGGTAGGGTACAAACAGGTAACACCTAGAATCATGTAAGTGTGAATTGCCGTCATGGAAGTAGATCATACTCTGCAAAGAGCCAAGGAGCAGTGTACCAGGTGTTCTTGGAAAGAGCAGCCAGTCGGTCGAGTTCCGTGTTGAATGTGGCTACGTGAGCTCCACCGTCATCTGGGATAGGCCTAATCTCGTCAGAAAACACGACAAAAACCGGCCAAAACTCACTGAAGCGCGTGATCCCTCGCCATCTCGTATTTTAGTCTACTGATCTGCTCAATGAACTTTGTTCCCTCTTCAATCTTCTCTTCTTGGCCACTACTGCTGACGAAGAGATTATGGTTTTCGCGATGCAGTTGGTCGACGACGCCAGCAAGGATGATCGGCCATCGCTTGAGGACGGTTTCATATCTTGGTGACGGTGAACGTCCTAAAAATGTATGAATGAATGCGTCTGCTCACGGGAATCTGGATCGCGAGTAAGCAAAGCAACGAGCAATGTACAACAATCCTACCCAGCCTTGTCTGTCGGATCGTATGGCGGGTAAGGTGCTTCGAACATTGTTATCTCGCGTTTTGATCCAACGACGCGGAGGGAGCGGTGCAGACGCAGATCGGGTGGTGGTGGTCGGGTTTTTAACGCAATCGAAAAGGCGGTCCGCGGTCCCGGTCCGCGTCGCGCGATCCCGACTCCCGAGCATGCTTATCACATGACGCCCTCGCGTTTTTGTCATTTCATTTCAATTTGATCCAATTCCGACGGCGAGTCGTACGCCACCATCATCCTCCATGATAATATGGCCCATGAATCTGCTCCGGACCGCCAAGCAGCGTGATCAGCTCTTACCTCCTGACGAGTTGAATCGGCATCGAAATAGACAACGTCGAGTTTCTCTGCGACTTCGCGGGTTTTTTGCTGTTTTTCTTCCTCCTGAGTGCTGCCAGATCGAGTTGCAGACTGTCATTTAGTGCATACAGGAACTTGTTTTGGATTTCCGTCTTGGTGGCCCGGCTATGGCCCTCTTCCTGGATTACCCTCTCGTTTCGCAGCTTCCAGATTAGATGTGCTGCTTCGGAGACGACGATTCGGTGGATTCTGGCATCTCCTCTTACTGTCTCCTCTCTGCTGTTCTTTGGGTTAGCTAAGGCTAGTGCAAGTAGGTTCGGAAAGTTGATGTTTGTGAGTTCTGTTGTCTTTTGCTTCCAGAAGTTCCTGACTAGCTCCCAGACTTCTTCCTGTCCCGGCGCTGTGCACTCGAACAAGATATGCTCCATTGTCTCTGTGGACCCACACTCTTCGCATTTTGTCCAGTGTTCATATCCGGGCTTGTTCTCTCACCACGCCCCAACTCTATAAGCGTCGTGTATCGTCATCGAAAAACCTGACTTGTTTAGAGAAGTCTTGGTGTTGAGTTCCTTTCCAGATTAGCTTATTCGATGGGATGCGCTCTGACATGTCTTTCGCGGCGAAGCGTGCTTTGTCCAGATTAACGGCCGTGCGGGGTCGTTCCATTTGCTTCTTATAGCTCTTTGAACCTCTCGTTCTTGCAGTTCTGGCATTCGCGATTTTTATCGCTTTGTATGCGGTTGCCTGCGTTATGTTATTGCTTTCAGCTTCGCGCCGGTTATGTTGAACAGTGGGTTGATAGCGGGTTTGTCTCGAATTCAACTTGATCTGCCTTTTCCTTGGTAAGTCCCTTTGTCGCGAGCTTGTCTGCTTCTTCATTACCAGTTATTCCGGAGTGACCGTTAACCCATTGTAGGTATGTTTTTCCCTCCCATTCGTTCGCAGAGGCTGGCGACGAGAGCCTTGTGTGCCGTCCGGTCTGCGACACCGATCCAGCCGTTGTCTTCATTCTTCTGTAGGTGGTCTGTTATCGCGTTGATCATTGTCATTGAGTCGCTGAGCATCGTTAGGTCTTCTGTCTCGTCGGCGATTACACTTGCTCTAGATGCCCCGGTAATTTCGCCGAGTTGGTTAGACGGTTTTTCTAGCGCTTCCGGGAGTCTAAGGGACTCATTTCTTGGGTCATCCTGCCCAAACCATATCCCCGCGCTCGCGACTGCATTGTCGTCGCCATTATTATTGCAGCCGCCGTCCGTATAAACCGTCTGCTGTGCCCCAGCCTGTCTGCCGTCGTAGAATACGATTGTTATCATACCCATGACGACGTCCCTCGGGCTACACGGCTGAGCCTTTGAACAGGCTTATATACCTGAGAAAGTATCTCCCTGGATTCAACCCATTCGACGTCCAACCTGCGTATTACCTTCGAGTTTTGGATAATGTCGGAGCCTTTCCTACCCCCAGAAATACTACGGAATATCTTTGAGGCTGCTGCAGATGACAAGAATACCGCACGCACTCTTGTCGCTGTCTGCAGAGCAACAAAAGAATGGTCGGCCTCTCTAGTACTCCGTCACCGCATTCCACCTCATATATCACAGGATAGAGCCGCTTCTATACAAGAGTCTCGTTATCTTAACCTCTCAGGCCGCTGCTCAGATCGCGATGTCTATCAATTCGCACCACGACCGCGATCCTTCGTTCTTCGCGACTCGGGTCAAGGAACTCACCATTTGCTGGGACGTTGACGAAGCTTTAATGAGCGTTATCTTTGGTGCATGTCCCGGAGTCAATGGGCTTCACATTATCGACATCGGACAAACAAGATGCAGGCAGGAGGACCATACTGCCATTGACGCTGTAGAACGTTCCGTCTCCCTTATGCGCCCCACACACGTCACCCTTCATGATCCTATGAATCCCGCACACCTCCCCAATGCATTGCGCGGTGTGAGCCACTTATTGTGGGACCTTGACGGTGGCACCTGTTGCAGTGCCGATATACCAGAAGGTCCCAGTGCCTACATGAAATCGTTTTTCCCAGCTCTCACACATTTCATACTCCCATTGGCGGCTCCTAATCATGGCCGTGCAATCGGCAACAACAGCTCATGGAGCCTTGCAGCTGCGATGTGCGAAACTGTTCTATCCCTCTACCCAGCCATCCAAGTGATAGTTCTGCTCCCATATCCATATCTTGTCAACACGCTGGCCACGTCAAAGAGGTGGAAAGCAGATTGGGTGCACTTCGTTGAAGACTGTCGCTGTGTTCATTTACTGCCGGATACCACCTCAAATGATCCCTATGTGGGATTTGGGGAAAGCGACACGCTCCATCCTTCTGTCATTCCCACTATGGCGGCAACCGAGAAGGAAATTTGGGAATTTGCAGAACGAGTGATAGAGGTTCGCGAGCGTGAGGGCTTTTCGATCCCGAGCGAATATATGGTGGGGATGGATCGCAGTTGTGTTATTGCGTAGCACTACCTCTTCCACACGCCTGCTTCCTTCCGTTGTACTGCAATCCCTCTAGATATCATTGATGAAAACTTGTATCCATCGGCGGCTATCCAACCGAAGAGAGTTGAAACGACTTGATGTCTGTCAGATGTCTGTCTTTACCACAAACCATCACCACCACCACTGCCCTCAAGTCTTGATGTCAGACACCGTACTGCCACTAGAACTGCTGCAAGTCATATTTGAGACTGCTATAACACTCTCAGAAAGCGTGTCCGTTACTATCAATTTAATCGGCGTCTGTAAAGCCACAAAAGAATGGTACATATGGTTCCGCTTCATTATTAGACGAGCTGAGTACTCATATACACTCTCTACTAGGCTGGAGCCCTCATTATACCATACCGTCGCTATCCTAAACTCTGAAACAGCGTCCAAATTCTGTTCATCCATACAGTCGCGTCGGGAGCGCGATCTATTCCTCGCCACTCACGTGAAAGAGCTCACCCTCAACTGGGACATCGACGATGCCTTGCTCAGCCCCATTCTCGAGGCATGCACAACCATCCAAGGTCTCTACGTCACCCGCCAAACCCGAGAACCAAAACACCACACCTGCATCGACGCCGTCGAACGCGCCATCTCTTCCCTGCGCCCCAAGCGCATCGCATTGATCGACCGCGTAAACCTCGCGCACTTCCACGCGGCACTTCAACACGCTACCCACATCTGGTGGGACACCGAGAACTCTGACTCGACCGCGTGCTGCCGGATCCCGTTCCTTGAAGACGCGCGCGCCTTGCACGACGTCTTCCCCTCCCTCACGCATATCATGATTCCCATGACCAGTTCGCACTACCACAGCGCAGCGAGCAATAGCGGTGATTTCTTGCATATCACATCCGCTATATGCGAAATTGCAATGTCTTCGTGCCCCGCACTCAAAGTCCTCGTTATACTTCCATACCCTTACCTTGTCAACACGCTCGCGATTCACAAACACTGGAAAGCGGACTGGGTGCGCGAAGTCAGAGACCCTCGCTGCGTCCGTCTGCTTCCGGGTACCGACTCAAACGATCCTCACGTAGGATTCGTAGACGGAGACCTTCTTCCATCAGTCATTCCTAAGCTGTCGAGGACAGACAAGGAACTTTGGGAGTTTGCAGAGAGGGAGGTGGCGCTTCGCGAGAGCGAAGGTCTGTCTATTCCGCGTGAATACATGGTGCAGTCAACGCGAGACTGCGTCGTAATGTAGAAGAATTTTAGAATCAGCAATAATTGAAAAACAGCATATTTTGCAGGCGAAATTTGTCCCATGTAAGCGTGGCCAACGTCTAGTGAGATCGCAAGGTTGTATCAACAAGGTTAACAAGCATTATGGCTTACGAAGGAAGGACTTGGTCAAGTCGTCGTCGTTCGAACTGAGAGAATACGGCTAGTCCAATCTCGGCGCTCGACAAAATGTAAGTCTAAAGTACAAAATGTCAACTTGGTAAGAACACACTCGATCTTGGAAAGCTCACCATGGCGTGACGAGAGCGCCGCGGGTCTCCGCGTCGTGCGAGAGCGTTCGCAACAATATCCTCCCTCTCTGAATCGCATTGCTTGCTTTGAGGTCGAGAACCATCCCAACCTCCCGCCCTCCACTCGTGCCACGTCTGGCGGGTTCGGCGCATGTTGTAGGACCATGACGATGGCGTACTCTCCATGCTACGGTCCTGTTCCTTCAACTTCCGTCGTCATACGCCCTCGCATTCACATCTAAAAGACAACATCAGTTTCTGAAGGAACTAGGCAAATTTCAAAATCTCACCTTTGCATGACGACGCCGTCAGCAATGTCCTCGCTGGGTAAAGACGGTCCTAGAGTCGTACTCCCTCGAACCGAGCGGACGACCTCTTCATTGGGTTTGGAATCCCGACGTCGCGCCCAGATCATCGAGGAAACACGTCGGGCATCCCCAGTCATATACACGCCCGTCCAGCCAGAGACGACATTCGAGATGAGGCGCGTTGGCTAGGACATCAAAACCGAGTTGGCTACACCCGCACAGTCTTCCCCAAAGCGAAGGCACGATAACGGCAAGACCGCAAGGAGGAGCATATCCGTCGTCCAAGACAAGACTTCGCCGGCGCGTCGATGAGGCAACCCAGTCGTCGAGCGGGTCTGCCTATTACGAAGTCAGTGAAAAGTACAAGGCGAATAAAGTTGGCTTACTGTAAGACTCTGAGTCAAATGGTTACACACCGTTGGCAGCGACTAGTCCACGAATATCTTATCAACAATGAGTACACAGTTAAACAGGATTGGGGAACTCACCGTGAACAAGCGCTGGCCAACGCTTACAGCCGCGCTTCCTGATATCGGTGCCTCTAGCACACATAAAGCCAAGGATCTACGGCTGATACCTACAAGCGGGCCAAGGTCGAGCATGCAGTGGTCAGCATCACCCGCCGCCGTCGACCCAGCGCTCCGGGGTCTGTCCAAAGACGTTTCCTTCGTGGTACGGCGGCGATCTTGGTGAAGACGCCCGTTCGGGAAATGCTGAGCGTGCTGTCGAAGAACGGGGCAGTAATCTGTCCTCTTCCAGTATCCGGAGCAGCGTTGTCATCTTCGCCTTCCCACCGGCGCGAAACCAAATGGGAAAAGGACGCGTCGCGAAGACAACGTCCCCGAGCATCGCTGGCAACGTAGAGGAAAGCATCCCGTAGTTCAGAGGTCTGTCGGAGGTATCAGTCATTCCTAAACAGCAAATCAAGGTGATATACTTACAATTCGAGACGGAATATTGACGCTCGTCGGTGCCAGTGTCAGAAGAACTCGTTCGGGCTGAGACCAGCCGACTAAGTCGCCCGAAGTCGTCGTCGTCCCGGGTTCGCGCCCATGATGGTAGCTGTAGAAATCTATAGCGACGATCAGCAATGGGGTATTGGAAGGCGTACAAGAGAATGTACCGTCCAAGCGCAAAGCGAGTCCCCGACGACCTGCTTGACGTCTGGTAAAAGTATGGGACTGCGTAGGGGCATGGCCGGCATCGAAGACGACGCACCGAGTAAGTAGTAGGAGGAGGCAATAATAATAGGGGAGACCAAGCGCGTCAATGTCGTCCATGTCGCGCCGGCGCACACAAAAAATCTGAAAACAGTCGTTAGCGAGCTAGTCAACGACACAACCAAAGAATGGACCTACTACACTGTTGAAGACCGAAGGAAAAGGCGCTGAGGGAGGGCGGTAGTGAGCAATAAGAATCAACGATGATGGTGGGAAGAAGGAGACTGACCGGTCACGATTACCGTGCCCGTCACGTTTTAAATGGTTACGCGTCGGGAACACGATGATGAGGATGGCGGCGGCAACGACTCCAGCTGTCTACAGGATAGGTGAGCATGAGAGGATGAGTAGATATAGCGAATAGAGAACAAACTGTGAGAGAGGGAGACAAGGAGAGAAGGGAATGGGTGATGATGGATTCGGTTGAAATCCCATCGCCTTTTATTCCACTTTTCGAGTATCACAGGCTCTGGAAGAAACGTAAATAGATGCGGGTAATCGAACGCCGTGATGCGCGACCGTCGCACGGACGAAATCTTTCCAATATTCGGGCGCAATACGCGCCGCCACACAATCTCGCTTGTTCTTAGTTCGTCGCCCTGAGCACAGGACAGCGAACACAATACATATTGAGAAATGTCGAATCCAAACTTGGAACATGGGTTAGACTCCAGCGAAAGTGACGAGTCCAAGGCGAATGGAACTTACCTTCTGCTCCAGAACGCACTGTACCGACTTTCCCGTCCTCGACCCAAGCTTCCAACCACAAAAAACGCCGGAATTACCTGCAGGGTCTACCAATGATGATCTGATGGGAGTTATACTGCGGCGTCTGGCACGGAGGTAGTGAAAACTTACTGATGAGTTTTTTCAGCTAGACAAGGGCAGCACTTTGCGTTGCCAATTCCACTTCTCTGGGCGCGGAGAAAGGCGTCTGGTTACGTTCTAATAACATGTCATATCAGTCAGCAAGAAAAGAAGCCCGTTGACACACGGAAAAGGTACGAACCTTTTCCGTAAACTGGCAACACTACACGAATCACGCGTTATCGTTGAATTGAATTCGTGCAGAAGCGTAAAGAGACTCGCAGACAGTAAATTCAGGGTATGTACACCTAATACAGTTGTCAGATTTACGAAAAGAGAGCGGGAAACGAGTGTTACCCAAAAGTTTCAGAGGGACGGAGGAGGAAGACGACCACTGGCGTCATTTCCCCACATCCGAGGTCGACTAGATAAGATTGTAAATGCCCAGACGCGTCATAGGGGTCAGGAGATCCTCGTGTCATCGATTATGCAGGGTCCAGACGCCTCCCAGGGCGTCGGACGCGTAAAGTCGTCTTTAGAAACGCGTTCTCAGCTTCAAGGACCATCGGAATTTGCCTTACATAAGCCACACATGAACCTCCAGGCAATTTCAGGTTGGCCAGACGTCGGAGAGAGTGAGAGAGCATCGAGGCGAGTTGGTGTAAGCGCCTTGGATTCGGACACGTCGTGGTTCGAGGTCAAGAGGTCTCGATCACCTGCGGGTAGCTTAGCCGGATGTTGACGTTTGATCACAATGTTTTGCCACTAATTCCGAGCTGACTGAAGGCCTGGAACGTTGGGACGACTCGAGTTAACCCGCTCAGCAAGCGGAGTAAATACTTCTCATTGGCTACTTGAATCAACTTAACGACCCGACGGACATCATCTTCGAGGTACATTCTATCGATCGCACTGGTTTTTTGCGCTCACCCTGGATGAAGTTTTCGAGAAGTTGGAATTGGATGTTTCGGTTTATACTCACTTCTCTGTAACCTCCAATAGGTGGGGTTTCTTCAAGTGTGTGTTTTTTCTTCAACTTCTGGTACTTACCAAGTTTCACTAGTATCTTATACTATACTATCTGATGTATTTTTTACCACTGTAGAGAGCTCTGACGAAGTGGAAATTGTGATCTACGCATTTGTTGAGTCCGGCAAGTAACATAATTCTAGTCAACGGCAAGTATTCTCGTTCATTTCGTTAAATTTGGGCAGAAGAGTTTATAAAACCATGTAAGTTTCATTTGGACATAGCTACGACATGTACATATACTTCTACACGAAAGACAACATAGTCTACTAGTGATCACAGTCAGCGCTAGCCGCTTCCAAGTTCGCCTTTGCGCGAGGATTGTACCCACAGTCGAAACTCATCCCGCACAGTCAGAATCAACGTCAAACCGGGGTGATTTACGGCGGAATTAGCGCGCCGTGGATACGAACTACAACTGAGTTAGCTCCGTGAAAAATGATCAGAATAAACGAGGCACGAACCCGAAATGAACGCATCCCGTCATCAACATCGCCGTGGTCTAAGCGAAGCAGAGACAGGTCACCTGGTAGTGCCGACTCGTCGTGGACGAGCAGAAGTTCGACGTCCATGTCGTCCGAAGGTTGAAGTGAAGTGTGGCGGAGAATGTCAAGAGCCGTGGTGATTCCAGCACTGAGACACTTGCAGAGCGAGCGCAGCGGTAGAAGCGCCAATGCACACTCCACTTAGAATCTTAGCCCTGCAATAAGCCGCTAGTCCAGAAAAACGAGGGAGCCCAAAATAACGTACCTAAGACGAATTCGTCACGAAGAAGTCCGAAAGCGTTCATAAATCCGAGTTGCAGCATTAGAAGAGTGCTCGGCAGGTTGAGAAGGCCTGCCGTGCTCTTCGCGGATGATAGGGCAATAACACGACGGGAATGGGCTCCTAAGTGACGTCGCTCATGACTACGACCCATCAGCGCCAATGTTCAGGTAGGTGAGAGTGAAAGTGAGGTGTGGCGTAATAAATCGAAGAGACGTTGTTAATCCAGCAGTGAAAAGCTCGCAACGCGAGCGCAGCGGCGGCAGCGCCGCTGTTCACTGCGTACAACGCAATATCGTGATGCTGAAATAATCATTAGTCCCGAAATTGAAGAAGAACAAGGTAACAAACGTACCTTGAAAAGTTCGCAGTCCAAACGTCCAAATCCGTGCGTAAATCCGAGCCCAGCAAGATCCGGATCGCCATCAAGGGCAAAGAAGTGTCCGTGGAGAAGGAATCCGCGCTCCATTTGACTGTAATTCGGGCGGTTGAACTAATGGAGCCAAGTCAGAATTGAATGTGAAATTAAAGGGAAATATTGGCACCTTTTTCCCAGAAAAAAAAGCCGGGCCGGCGAGACCAACATACGCCATAATATTTGCAAAATGGCGCATTCCTAAGACGTGGCGTTGTTCCTCGAATTGTTTGACCATGTGGTGGCGGCGAAGCCGCCTCGACTAATGGCAAGTTAGTCTCCCGTAGTCAGCCTAATAGAAAGCCGCAACAAGTTCCGTTTATATTAGTCTGATTTCAGTCGCGCGTGACATGTAGGTGATGGACCTTCGTCCCAATAAGGAAGAACGAAAAAGGAAATTCGGATTGGGAACAGCAGGGCACAGCCACATCAGCGTCTCTGCCTACAAACCTCAATCTTGTTCGTTCAGTACATATGCACTCATGTCTTTGACATCTTGGCCAGGGCTTCGTGGGGTCACCACAATCAGGTTCCAGCTGTATCAGAGCTTAGATACTCCCGCAATCTGATAGTTGTATGGTTTGAAGGGAAACAGAGGCTGGAGAATCTTCTGCACAACTTTATCCCTTTCCGAAGAGCAGACCTTGAATCCGATAACTTGAGAAGCTCCCAGGAGGCCAGGAAACGCAACGTCACGCGTAAATTAGTTGGGCTACGCTAAGTTACGCGTCGATTTTAGTGGCACGTGATGCCGGTAAACGCCGAATATCCATCATCTACATCGGGTTGACAACCAAAAACAGACTAATGGCAAGTGGTCAGATAAAGAATACCGCGAAATACAGAGCCGAACGTACCTTGTCTGATGGCTCGACGAGAAGATCTAACGAAAGTGGTTAGAAATAGAAGATCAAAATTTGCTGAAAGCACGCACCTTTTCGTCTGGACAAAAAGCCGGTCCGGCGAGGACATCCACGCCTGCTCTATATCCAGGCCTCGGTTTCCACGGAAACGACATCACTTTCCCCACATGTAGACGCCTACTCGAGGCGGTGGCGAAGCCACCGCGGTCCACTGTATACATGTGAATCCGCGTCAAGTTTAACGCCGCCGAGGGAAGGCAAACTGTTCGTTACTGCCGAGGGAAGGAAAATACCCGAAGTCGCGCCCATATTCAGGGCATATCTAACATTAAATGAGCCAGAAATAACGGGAAAAAAAGGAGAAGAAAAACACTTTTCACCCAAGATCCAAGCCTGGCCGGCGAAGCCATCAACACTGGATCAATCCCACTCCGCCGTTCTTCGCAATGCAGATAATCGAGGATTTCGTCGTTCCCAGAGGCGCCAAAGGCGCCGTCGCGTTGATGAAGCCAAGAAACAGATTTGAGGATCCAGATTGTGATGGCACGAAGTCAACGTGAACTTGACGCATTTGGCGGAAACACGATCGAAATGTTCTTGCTCCTGCCCTTCATGTCATGAACGCGGCGTCTCTCAAATTCGACCCTTTCCTCGTTGTATATTCGGCTCTTTTGGATATTTGATGGGGGTCTGTGGATGTTACTTCGTTTCGAATGACGCCGAATACAACAACGCACCTCGGACCGACCTCTTCGTCAATCCTTGTCCCTCGCCTCGTATACCTCACTCTTGTCAATCTAATCCCGGTTCTCGACAAATTGACCGACTCTTCCTCGTGACGCTGGACCTTCCCGGCCAGTATCTAGCGGCGTACGTCCGCGACTTGAAGGGAACAACCTGTCAGCCGTGAAACCTGCGGGCATTCAACACGCACCTTCTCGTCCTCCGTGGCTCCCTTTCTCTTGGATTCTCGACGAATTGAGCACGTATGACTCTTGGGACAGTTAGAACTCTGTGAAGTACCACCTGGACGACTTTCACCTTGCACAACTTCTGAACCCGGATCTCCACGAATTGAGGCACTCTGCAGTTCGAGCAGTCAGTATGTGGGCTGGTAAATCGTCTCTCTTCCTTACCTGGTCTTCTTCCGAAACGACTACATGACATTTACGCGCGCGACATCGAATACGACAATCGAGAGCGTTGACGCCATTCCGGGATGGAGAAAGCACTGAGACAATGGACCGTCAGAAGATGAACTGAGCGAAGGTGAAGACTAGCTTACTGCATAATTTTCGTGCTTGCGGCGGCGGCAGCAGCGGTGACGGTAAGTGAGAAAGGGAGAATGGGGAGTTTAGTGTGTGCTTCGTTTACTGACTGAGTTCAGGTCCCCGCCGGATGAATCTTCCCGTGTGGTAAGATGCGTTCTAGCGCCCGATCGCCGTTGCCTTGACACACGCTTGCTCAGGTCCCAGTCTTGACGATACTCTGTGGCGCACTCGATGGGCTAATTCACGAAGGTATATTCCTCCAAGTATCCAACTTCCTGCTGACTCCTAGCGCGTCAAGGAGCGCTGGATCCAAGCTTTCAGATTGTGTAGAGATTGAAGTGAGGTACGTGCCTTCAGACTGTAATATTCGTTGCAATCAGTTACTAAAACCGCCCTGCAGAATCCGGGATGTGCGGTTAATACCACATTCTTATTTCGAGTTACACTACTCTACAGAGTAGCTAGGATAATGATCTGTGTATCTCTGGAATCGTAATGACAACCCGCGTGAAACAACATCGCGGGAGCACAAATAACTTGAGAACAAAAGTGTGGCCACATTTTCTAGTTCTGATGCGTCGGAGCGCGCGCACTGCGCATGAGTCACTCGCTTGGTGATTTCGGGCCCAGACGCGCGCCCGCTATATCAAACTCTAATATCGAGCGGTATAAAGGCCAGTGGAATTGATGTGAATGCCATTACCCATCTTTCCTTCTCGCCGTTATGCTGTCGTTATGCTCGGCCGTATACCTTGACTGCTCTCTCACGCGTTGACTTGGAATCGCCGGTTCTCTAGACTGTGGTGTTGAATGACCGACAAGTGCGCGTCTCTTGCCTTTCCCCGCCATCATTGTCTGACTTGTTTTTCTTTTAGACGTCGCCGGTTGACTTTTACTTGACACACGCTAACGTCCAGGTCTCTTGAATCGAATTCTTCCTTGATTCGTTGACTGCTCTGATTCGATTCCCGGTATGCGCATTGTGCTGATTTGTAGGTCGCGACTCGGATTCTGCTTTGACTCGCGTGCTTAAGTGCTACGAGTTGACGGCAGCACGGTACGTCGCAGTGGCTCGCATCATGTTCACTAACTCAACCTTTTAGCTGTCCGTTCGTGCTGGGGCAAATACCACAGCTTCGGCTGCCCAAGACGGGACTGTGCGAGCCAGATATGGGATGGTGGGGGTCGTTTTGCCCCTACCCGAACCGATCTTGCGCACAGTTGGTATTTAGCCTGGTATCCTGCCCGCCCTCCCTGGAGCAGCGCAATCAGCACCCGAGACTCTTTTTTATTTTAATTCTAGGTGTGAGAGATCTAATGCTGCACTCACCAGCCCCATTCCTGGGTAACGGACCTCTTCCGGTTTGGATCTCGGCCGAGAAGACCAGCTCGACTTAGCAACGCACTATGCTCGTACTTGCGATTTATTTCGATTAGCTTGTAATTACCATATTAGGACTACTCTGCTACAAAATATATTGATTCGCCCCAACACGCGTCTGATTTGAATACAAAACTTCTCCTTTGAGACTACTACAATGACACACGACCCGCGAGAGAGCAGTACAAAATATATTGATTTGCCGACACGCCTCTGAATCGAACCCGCAACCTATACACACACCCACGACACCCCAGCCACACGAGAGATGGGACACCCGAAGCAGGCCCCACCCACGAAGAGGCAGTAAGCACAGCCACTCGACGCATGGACCCACCCAGGAAGACGACATGACACCCCACCTATGAAGAGAAGATCACCCCGCCCACGAAGAGAAGACGACACCCCACGACTAAGCACCCGAAGCAAGCCACCGCCCGAAGAAGCACTCCTCACCACCCGCCGAAGCCATCTCCTCACCGGACACGACCACCCGAAGACATCTCCTCACCTCACGAACGAGTAAGCACCACACGACGGAGACCACCCGAAGAAGCACTCCGAGTATGCAGCACGCCCGAAGAAAACACCCGCCGAAGACATCTCGACCTCTCCTCACCCGACAACCCAGAGGAGACGATGTCCACGGCGAGCTCTGGACGCCTTTCCTCGGTGTTCTTGGAAAGAGCAGCCAGTCGGTCGAGTTCCGTGTTGAATGTGGCTACGTGAGCTCCACCGTCATCTGGGATAGGCCTAATCTCGTCAGAAAACACGACAAAAGCTGGTCAAGACTCACTGAAGCGCGTGATCCCTCGCCATCTCGTATTTTAGTCTACTGATCTGCTCAATGAACTTTGTTCCCTCTTCAATCTTCTCTTCTTGGCCGCTACCGCTGACGAAGAGATTATGGTTTTCGCGATGCAATTGGTCGACAACGCCTGCAAGGATAATCGGCCATCGCTTGAGGACGGTTTCATATCTTGGTGACGGTGAACGTCCTAAAAATGTATGAATGAATGCGTCTGCTCACGGGAATCTGGATCGCGAGTAAGCAAAGCAACGAGCAATGTACAATAATCCTACCCAGCCTTGTCTGTCGGATCGTATGGCGGGTAAGGTGCTTCGAACATTGTTATCCAGCGCTTTGATACCTTTTATGTCCAACGACGCGGAGGGAGCGGTGCAGACGCAGATCGGGTGGTGGTGGTCGGGTTTTTAACGCATTCAGGAAGGCGGTCCGCGGTCCCGGTCCGCGTCGCGCGATCCCGACTCCCGAGCATGCTTATCACATGACGCCCTCGCGTTTTTGTCATTTCATTTCAATTTGATCCAAGTAGTTAGGCTCGTGACCAGCTCGCTTCGCAATCACGTGGCTGCGCTTATCAGTCATTGCGAAGCGGCTGGTCCGATTGGTCTCGGTTTTGGCAGAGCCCGCCAAACTTGACTCGGCACTTAGAATTTATTTTTTTTCATGAAAAATTTAAAGTTGCATTCTTCTCTGAAACTTCGAGACCTCTGGACAGAATGTCCCAATTCGAAGAACTCGGTGAGATATGGTCAATCTGGTGCTTGATGAACAATGTAGCAATATCTAGGACATCATCGTCCTTTGAATCACTGTGAGAGTTGTTCAGGCCTCAAAAAATAATCCCCTCGTCACTGCCTTCCATGTCAAGTGCAAGAAGGGCACACTCCAGCGGCCTCCAGCCAAGTCCTTGATGAAAAGCTCTCTATCTCGGTAACCAGCAACATTTAAGAGGATCTGATTTGAGATCTCGAACTTTCAGAGAAGAATGCAACTTTGAATTTTTCATGAAAAAAAATAAATTCTAAGTGCCGAGTCGAGTTTGGCGGGCTCTGCCAAAATGGAAACCAATTGGACCAGTCCTTTCGCAGGCTCAAGACCCTTGCCCGTGACTTAGCCAAGAAAGGCAACTGGGTGCGAGTCTAGTGAATAGCGCGGGTCGGGTTCGGGTCGGTGGACCACTACCCGAACCCGACCCTCTGAACCACCCGAACCCGCCATATCGGGTACGGGTTTTCCATCGGGTTACCCTCGGGTACGAAACGGGTGGCGGGTGTACCCGTACCCGTGAGGGATGAAGAGTCTGCCACGACAATTCGTGCCCGCCGCCGACCCCCGAGCAATTGCGCGGGGGCTAGCGACGTGCACGAAACACATTTGGGAGGTCCTGGCTACTTGCAAGAGCAAGAACCGGAGCTCCACAAAGTGCAGGATGATGGGTGAGAAAAGGGAGGGTGAGGACAAGCAGGTGGGGACAAGAAGACGGCGCGAAAACAATGCGGAAATAAGAGACGAAAAGCAAACAACTAAGGACGGCAAGATCTGGAGAATTTGGGTGTTAAAAGAAAAGAAAAAAGGATGGGATACGCACCATGCGGGCTGCATGCGCGCGCAACGTCTGTCACTCCCGGTGAAGCGGGGACGGATCCACCCACTAAGAACCCGCATCAGAAGATGGAGCGAGACGAAGCTCATCCGGCGGCTCCTGGCCTGCCCACATCCTGCAGTAGTTTTCTGCCTCGTCCCGAGGGCTTACGCGGGTCGACTCCTCGTAGAAATGGCGCAGTCGCAAGACGAGCGCCAGAAACCCCAGAACACAGGCGCAAATCCGGCGACGCGGGGCTAATCCAACGGCTAAGCGCCACCACCCGCCATTCCGCAAGAGGGAGGCCTCGTCCTGAGGGCTTACGCATGACAGCGTCGTTCAAATTGGCGCCGTCGCGAAGACGAGCACCTTCAAAACACCCCGGAGCATATCCAAAGGCGTGGCGGCCGGCGCACAGCCAAACACGCCATCCAAAGCAAGAAAACACGAAGGAAAGAAGAAGAACAAGCCCCAGAACAAGTTCCGGGGCTGACGAGCACGACGTTAGCGTCGTGCTGTGGTGGCAAGAGGTAAAAGATCCTGATCAGAGCCGGCCGATCGTTATCCGGCAATTGCCGGGACGTTCGGGCAGCTCGGCGATCGCGAAAATTCTTCCACAACGTCGTTTTTCAACAACGTTGGGCTCATTTGAGCCCAAATAAATATGTAAAAATCTGTAAAATCCTATAGTTAAGAGTAAGTCAATATTTGGCAAGTACTTGCCTTACCACACTACTGAGCTCTTAGGAGGATCGGGTCCTCAAAAGGGTAACGGGTAGGGGCCGGGTCACGGACCGCCAACCCGAGCCCGACCCGCTATTGTACCCGATGATGACCCGGTCCGGGTCACCCGAACCCGCGCTATTCACTATGCGAGTCTACCAAGTAGTACGCCACCATCATCCTCCATGATAATATGGCCCATGAATCTGCCCCGGACCGCCAAGCTTCGTGATGAGCTCTTACCTGCTGACGAGTTGAATCGATAGACAACGTCGAGTTTCTCTGCGACTTCCTGCCTCAGAGAAATACGATTATTATCATACCCATGACGACGTCCCTCGGGCCACACGGCTGAGCCTTTGAACAGGCTTATATACCTGAGAAAGTATCTCCCGGATTCAACCCATTCGACGTCCAACCTGCTGCGTATTACCTTCGAGTTTTGGATAATGTCGGAGCCTTTCCTACCCCCAGAAATACTACGGCATATCTTTGGGGCTGCTTCAGATGACAAGAATTCCGCACGCACTCTCGTCGCTGTCTGCAGAGCAACAAAAGAATGGTCGGCCTCTCTATTACTCTGTCACCGCATCATTTCACCTCATATATCACAGGATAGAGCTGCTTCTGTACAAGAGTCTCGTTATCTTAACCTCTCAGGCCGCTGCTCAGATTGTGATGTCTATCAATTCGCGCCACGACCGCGATCCTTCGTTCTTCGCGACTCGGGTCAAGGAACTGACCATTTGCTGGGACGTTGACGAAGCTTTAATGAGCGTTATCTTTGGTGCATGTCCCGGAGTCAATGGGCTTCACATTATCGACATCGGACAAACAAGATGCAGGCAGGAGGACCATACTGCCGTTGACGCTGTAGAGCGTTCCGTCTCCTTTATGCGCCCCACACACGTCACCCTTCATGATCCTATGAATCCCGCACACCTCCCCAATGCATTGCGCGGTGTGAGCCACTTATTGTGGGACCTTGACGGTGCATCAGGAAAAACTGTAAATTTTACGTACGTCTACGTAGGTCTACATAGACCAGGTAGCCCAGGTACAGAGGTACCCCTATACGTAGCCCTTAGGTAGCCGTCACTCAGGTGTATGTAGACCTATGTAGAATGCACCGAGGCCTACATATACCAGCTGTATACCTTCAGTACATCAACAGTACACATACAATATACCTGCAGCCAGATCACCACCGGTCATTCCATTGAATACGACGAATATCAGGAAGAATCAGGCAGAAAGAGGATGGAAAACACAATAGATTGGCACATAAAGGAATACAAGTACATAACAACAAGATAGCTAATGGTAAATAGGCAGAGAAATTGAGAGAGTAGGTAGGGCGGCTCGAGATACAGTGCGGCGTGCAGACCGGGAACGTCGCACTGCCTTGAAGATGGCGGGGTGGGTGACTGGCGCGCTACGAAGCCGAGAGAGAACGTGTCGCCAGTGGCGCCGCGAAGGGCGTCGGCCCCATTCCTGTTCGGTCGTCGTCGTCATTGGTTACGGTATGCTCCTCGCGGTTGTGTCTCCTGCCTCGTGGGTGTGGTTGGGGCTTCATGCGTTGCAGATGGGTCCTCGCTGGTTGCAGTCGTTTGTCGCTCGTTGGTCGCAGTCGGGGGTCCCAATGCCGCCTCATTGGTCGCAGTCGGCTCCCTCATTGGTCGTGTTCGTGTGTCGTTCCTCATTGGTCAAGTCTTGCTCCTTGCCGGTCGTCGTCGGTCGTGTCTCGCTCCTCGTAGGCTCCTCACGTCTCGCTCCTCGCAGGGCATGGCTTGCTCCTCTTGCTCCTCGTGTCTTGCTCCTCGTGTCTCGCTCCTCGTAGGGCATGGCTCGCTCCTCTTGCTCCTCGTATCTCGCTCCTCGTTGGCTTCGTCGCTTGCGCTTCCTCGTTCGACAGGTCTTGTTGGTCATTAATCCGTGTGCCGTTGTCGGTCGTGCAGCAAATGGGCGGCTGTCATCGCGTCCACAAGTACAGCGATATCAGGTAGTGACAGAGACAAAGGACAAGCATGGGGGAAAGGAGGGAATGGACAACGGGCCGGAGTTCAGAAAAATTTGAGCTCTGCCGCGGATGACGTGATTGCGCACGGACCATTTGATCGACTGGACTTGTCAACATTTCTCTTCCACGACTGAACGATGTCGACTCGAATACTTAAAATTTACGATGGACAGTTCGTTGCAACATACTGTGATGTGCCTCGACAGTGCACATGAGGTCTCCCATTAATTCTCTAAAAAATATTTTTGCCATGGCCGCTGCCGACCACCGTACACTTCACCAGAACTTATCGTACACTATGTAGAGGTGAGTGGCAACTACCATAGTTCTATGTAGTGCTCACCAGGCTATACGTAGATCTATGTAGTGCTCACCAGGCTGTACGTAGATCTACGTAGGTCTACGTAGACACGGCCCTTTTTACGTACCCTACGTAGACAGGCCCCGATCTATGTAGGATTTCAGATTTCCCTGATGTGGCACCTGTTGCAGTGCCGATATACCAGAAGGTCCCAGTGCCTACATGAACTCGTTTTTCCCAGCTCTCACACATTTCATACTCCCATTGGCGGCTCCTAATCATGGCCGTGCAATCGGTAACAACAGCTCATGGAGCCTTGCAGCTGCGATGTGCGAAACTGTTATATCCCTCTACCCGGCCATCCAAGTGATAGTTCTGCTCCCATATCCATATCTTGTCAACACCTTGGCCACGTCAAAGAGGTGGAAAGCAGATTGGGTGCACTTCGTTGAAGACCGTCGCTGTGTTCACTTACTGCCGGATACCACCTCAAATGATCCCTATGTGGGATTTGGGGAAAGCGACACGCTCCATCCTTCTGTCATTCCCACTATGGCGGCAACCGAGAAGGAAATTTGGGAATTTGCAGAACGAGTGATAGAGGTGCGCGAGCGTGAGGGCCTTTCGATCCCGAGCGAATACATGGTGGGGATGGATCGCAGTTGTGTTATTGCGTAGCACTACCTCTTCCACACGCCGGCTTCCTTCCATGACTGCAGTTGTACTGCAATCCCTCTAGATATCATTGATGAAAACTTGTATCCATCGGCGGCTATCCAACCGAAGAGAGTTGAAACGACTTTGATGTCTGTCTTTTACCACAAACCATCACCAACCTCAAGTCTTGATGTCAGACACCGTACTACCACTAGAACTGCTGCAAGTCATATTTGAGACTGCTATAACGCTCTCAGAAAGCGTATCCGTTACTATCAATTTGATCGGCGTCTGTAAAGCCACAAAAGAATGGTACGTATGGTTCCTCTTCATTATTAGACGAGCTGAGTACTGATATACACTCTCTACTAGGCTGGAGCCCTCATTATACCATACCGTCGCTATCCTAAACTCTGAAACAGCGTCCAAATTCTGTTCATCCATACAGGCGCGTCGGGAGCGCGATCTCTCCAACTCATTCCTCGCCACTCACGTGAAAGAGCTCACCCTCAACTGTGACATCGACGATGCCTTGCTCAGCCCCATTCTCGAGGCATGTACAAACATCCAAGGTCTCTACGTCACCCGCCAAACCCGAGAACCAAAAGCCCACACCTGCATCGACGCCGTCGAACGCGCCATCTCTTCCCTGCGCCCCAAGCGCATCGCATTGATCGACGGCGTAAACCTCGCGCACTTCCACGCGGCACTTCAACACGCTACCCACATCTGGTGGGACACCGAGAACTCTGACTCAACCGTGTGCTGCCGGATCCCGTTCCTCGAAGACGCGCGCGCCTTGCACGACGTCTTCCCCTCCCTCACGCATATCATGATTCCCATGACCAGTTCGCACTACTCCAGCGCGGCGAGCAATCGCGGCGATTTCTTGCATATCACATCCGCTATATGCGAAATTGCAATGTCTTCGTGCCCCGCACTCAAAGTCCTCGTTATACTTCCATACCCCTACCTTGTCAACACGCTCGCGGTTCACAAACACTGGAAAGCGGACTGGGTGCGCGAAGTCAGAGACCCTCGCTGCGTCCGTCTGCTTCCGGGTACCGACTCAAACGATCCTCACGTAGGATTCGTAGGCGGAGACCTTCCTCCATCAGTCATTCCTAGGCTGCCGAGGACGGACAAGGAACTTTGGCAGTTTGCAGAAAGGGAGGTGGCGCTTCGCAAGAGCGAAGGTCTGTCTATTCCGCCTGAGTACATGGTGCAGTCAACGCGAGATTGCGTCGTAATGTAGCGGAATTTTTAACTGGAAAAACAGCTATCATATTCTGTAGGCGTAATCTGTTGTAGCAGTGACTGATCAGCTTGAAGCCCAAGGTTGTACATGCACAGAAGATACACGGAGGCCTATACAGTCTTAGTCTACATTCTAGCAACGCGTGAGTTCGAGATATCTATTGCTGTTCCGAGTCGGGGTTCCCGGAGAGCCCTGCACCGCGGTCCGCGGCATCTTGACGGCACGTCAAACCTATGAACGACCCTGCCGTCTCGCCATCTTCGACGATATATTATTAATCATACAGGACGATACGCCTCCTCAACGACTCAGATGTCGGTCTCCTTAATGTATCTGACAGGAATCGCGGTAAATTGACACAATCGAGCTCCAGGTGCGTTTCATCACATGACAGATAGCCTATCGCACCGCATTCCAACTTGAACTTGTTATCTATCCTCCTCTTTATCGCCACGACAGAGCATATGGCGGATCAGTCTGGTTCCTGCGTACATATATAAGCTCGGAAGCCATTTCTGACTTCTTTTTCTTTCGCGATCTCCCCCTGCTTTGACCGCTACCATGCCCGGGCTGTTTAAGCCGTCAAAGTGGGCGCTGGAGCCGTCTCCTTCTACGTTTGCGCCCACGTCGAAATGGAGCAATAAGGACATGGATCCAGTCGCTCCGGAGGACCGGACATGGTCGACGAGGAACTATGTCGCATACTGGATCTCGGATGCGACGAATACTGCGGTTTGGGAGCTGGCAAGTTCCATGTTGGCTGTCGGGCTCTCCTGGTATGTCCTTGCAAATATCCCTGTGTCTAGTGCTGATTCTGGATAGGCGACAGGCGCTTCCAGCCATTGCCGTGGGACATGTTATCATATCCATAGTCATGGTTCTGAACGGAACTGTAGGGGCACGGCTACACGTCGCGTTTCCTGGTGAGGTCCAGACCAGCCACTCAAGCCGCGTATCTGACTGTCAACAGTGCTCAATCGATCGTCATTTGGTTTCTGGTTCAGCTATTTCAGCGTCATTAGTCGAGTCATTCTGTCCATGTTCTGGTTCGGCATCCAAACATACACGGGCTCAGAATGTGTCTATCAAATGCTCAAGGCGATCTGGCCCTCGACAGCAAGGATTCCTAATCATCTTGCTGAAGGTGCGGGGATAACCTCCGTCGGCATGATGTGCTACTTCCTGTACGTTCAAGTATCTGTCTTCTAATACCCTGCTGCTGATCGTATCTTTCAGATATTGGCTACTCCAATTCCCATTCATGCTAGTCTCGCCGCAAAGGATTCGCCATCTTTTCATGGCCAAGGCTATCATTGTTCCGTTCGCATGGTTGGCTATCCTCATCTGGGCTATGGTGAAGGCTCCGCCACGAGTCTCTTTGGAACCGAAACATGCCATTATCGGCGGCAGTGATTTGAGCTGGGCATGGTTGAGCGCGCTCAATAGTGCTCTCGGTATTTACGCGACTCTCGCAGTAAACATTCCCGATTTTACAGTGAGATTCATAATCATCGCGTTTTTTCTTGTTCTAATTGTATGTGCAGCGTTATGCCAAAAATGAACGAGCGTAAGGCTTCCTCCAAAGAGTGTCTGTACCTTATCTAACATCACTAACAGACAATACGTACAACTCGCGATCATTCCTACCGTATTCACTCTTATCGGCTTTTGCGGAATTGCAGTCACTTCTGCGGGCGAAGTTCTCTATGGCGAGACTTTATGGGATCCCCTTCAACTAATCGACCGCTGGGACAACCGAGCCGCCGCCTTCTTCGCCGCCTTCAGCTTCTTCCTGGCCACCCTTGGCACAAACATATCAGCTAATAGTCTGAGCGCAGCAAACGATATGACGGTTTTGTTTCCGAGATACATTAACATTCGACGAGGCCAAGTCATTTGTGCGATTATTGGTGGTTGGGCGCTTTGTCCTTGGGAGATCCTCGCGACGGGTCAGGGTTTCTTGACCTTCATGTCGGGATACACTGTGTTTCTGGGTCCGTTCTCTGGAATGTAAGCATCTTGTGTTAGTGGTTTCATACCGTATTTCTAATGAAACGTAACAGAATGGTTGCAGATGTATGTTCAAGCATGCCGCCGTCTATGATACGCGCAACTGATATCACGACAGTACTGGCTCGTGCACAAATGCAAGGTCGATGTTCCAGCGATGTACGACCCCCATGGTCGATATCGGTACTGGAATGGCATTGTATGTTATTCCATCGCGTATTTCTCTTAACCTTTCTAATGTTGGAACAGAACTGGCGTGCTGTAGTTGCTATGCTCTGCTCTGTACCTCCAAGCATGCCTGGTTTGATACACAGTATCAACAACAGTATCACTGTTGGTAACGTCTCTCACGTCTTCGACATTGCTTGGTTATACGGCGTACGTCCTATCCTCTCTTCACTTCACAGATCGCTTGATTAATGTCGTGTAAAGTTCTTCGTCTCACTTATCTTATACTGGGGCTTGAGCTCGTTCTTCCCAGCGACGGAGACGTATTTGGATCTAGCAGACCACGGAGAGGACCGTTTTGCGTCGCGTTCTGAATCTCCAGAGAAGGAAAAAGCTGCGGATGTCGAAGCATTCGTGAATAATGTATGAATGATTTATGACACGCGTTGCTAGAATGTAGAATTGACGTGTTCAGACCTGTATGGGCCTCCGTGTATCTTCTGTACATGTACAACCTTGAGCTTCAACAAGTTGATCACTCACGGCTAGGACAAATTTCGCCTGCAGAATATGCTGTTTTTTCAATTATTGCTGATTCTAAAATTCTGCTACATTACGACGCAGTCTCGCGTTGACTGCACCATGTATTCAGGCGGAATAGACAGACCTTCGCTCTCGCGAAGCGCCACCTCCCTCTCTGCAAACTCCCAAAGTTCCTTGTCCGTCCTCGACAGCCTAGGAATGACTGATGGAAGAAGGTCTCCGTCTACGAATCCTACGTGAGGATCGTTTGAGTCGGTACCCGGAAGCAGACGGACGCAGCGAGGGTCTCTGACTTCGCGCACCCAGTCCGCTTTCCAGTGTTTGTGAATCGCGAGCGTGTTGACAAGGTAAGGGTATGGAAGTATAACGAGGACTTTGAGTGCGGGGCACGAAGACATTGCAATTTCGCATATAGCGGATGTGATATGCAAGAAATCGGCGCGATTGCTCGCGGCGCTGGAGTAGTGCGAACTGGTCATGGGAATCATGATATGGGTGAGGGAGGGGAAGACGTCGTGCAAGGCGCGCGTGCTTTCAAGGAACGGGATCCGGCAGCACGCGGTTGAGTCAGAGTGCTCGGAGTCCCACCAGATGTGGGTAGCGTGTTGAAGTGCCGCGTGGAAGTGCGCGAGGTTTACGCCGCCGTCGAATGCGATGCGCTTGGGGCGAAGGGAAGAGATGGCGCGTTCGACGGCGTCGATGCAGGTGTGGGCTTTTGGTTCTCGGGTTTGGCGGGTGACGTAGAGACCTTGGATGTTTGTGCATGCCTCGAGAATGGGGCTGAGCAAGTCATCATCGATGTCCCAGTTGAGGGTGAGCTCTTTCACGTGAGTGGCGAGGAATAGATCGCGCTCCCGACGCAACTGTATGGATGAACAGAATTTGGACGCGGTTTCAGAGTTTAGGATAGCGACGGTATGGTATAACGAGGGCTCCAGCCTAGTAGAGAGTGTATATGAGTACTCAGCTCGTCTAATAATGAAGAGGAACCATATGTACCATTCTTTTGTGGCTTTACAGACGCCGATTAAATTGATAGTAACGGATACGCTTTCTGAGAGCGTTATAGCAGTCTCAATATGACTTGCAGCAGTTCTAGTGGTAGTACGGTGTCTGACATCATGCATCAAGACTTGAGGGCAGTGCCACAGTGGTGGTGATGATCAAGCTAAGTGGCGACGTGCGTGGAGGAGAGGAGAGAAAGCCGGTATCGTTGATACCGGCTGGTTCGGGGTGAGGTCCCGGCTGGGGAAAAGCAGCAGGCGAGACGGTTTCCGCGAGGGACGCCACACCAGGGTGTGGGAGAGGAAAACCGAATCGCCACGGGCAGCCGAAGACTCGGGTGGAAGGCTGACCTGGACCTGGACACGGATCCAGACAACCCACCACGTAAAGGGAGTTGGAGGGTGGGGAGAAAATGCGAGCGACGATGGGGGTAGTGAGCAGGACGCGCGACTTCCTAATCGGGCGTCCCCAAAAAGACATGTATACGAGCGAGACGGCACTCTGCCCCTTTGGCAAAGGCTCTGAGACCCTCGTTTGGCGTCATAAAGACAGACATCTGACAGACATCAAAGTCGTTTCAACTCTCTTCGGTTGGATAGCCGCCGATGGATACAAGTTTTCATCAATGATATCTAGAGACTAGAGGGATTGCAGTACAACTGCAGTAATGGAAGGAAGCTGGCATGTGGACCAGTCAATCAAGTTACATCCAACACGCATTGTCACTGTTTTGGATGGGACTGACTCGAGTCTAGTCCTCAAATAAGAAAGAACGTTGTTCAAGTAAGCGGACGAACCAGTAGAGCGTTGTCGACCACCACACACCGGGGAGCATCTTGAAAGCGATGACCATTTCATGAGTAGAACAATTTTGTTCATCTAAGTACAAACTCGTTGAGTAGCGTATGGGTACACATTAGGATATTATGTAGTAATAGTATGCAGCGCGCATTCAGTGCGCTTATTCCCCTTTGCTGTTCTCCCCTCGCGAAGTTTCCCATTCCTCCTTCTCTCGGGAGGATGGAAGTAACCTCCGGGCGCCACTCAGACTGGACGTCCATGGGGCGATGCGGTTTTCGGTGGAACAAGCAAGCCTCCACGGGCACGTTCCAACTTTTCCAGTAGGCGACCACTTTATCAACTTCCTCCCGCTACAAGGGCGTTAGATCACTTTACCTCCAGAGCTATAGAGGTTGCAAGTACCTTGTTTCCTGGACCGTCGACCATAATCCTTCTTCCTCTCACCTACACCTCTCGATCGCGGCGCATTGCCCCAATTCCTTAGCGTAACACCGCCAGGCATCATCGTCATCTCCGTCGCTCGGACAAGCGCCGGCGTTGCCTCCCCCAAACGTGCTTCCGTGAAATCAGAGTCTTTCTCCAGCTTCACACGCAAATCCGTCCGGATGACCATGGTCATGATGTCCTCGAGGGGAATCACGTCCCATCGTGCACTGTTCGGGATGTGCGCCGTGCCCTGCATCATACCGTAAGAAGGCACAACGTATCGCGCCCCGCCCCGTTTCCTCAACGAATCGAGGACGTGCTGCACAAGTTTCGGATCCAGTCCCCGCGGTTGCGTCATCTGGAGGACGGCATCTGGATCGAGCAGTTGCGTGTAATTGACTTCCCGTAAAAACGGCCTCCGCCACACTATGCCGAGAATTTAATCTTCACAGCAACATAGTTGACGATGCGGCGGTACGTATTGGTGCTGACTGGCAGGCCGAGGAGCGCAAACATGCGAAGGGTGACCAAAGCAGCGGCGGGATCCTTGGTGTTGAGAAACGCAAGGATGGCACGGTCGAGGATGTCTTGGTCCAAACCCATCATGTCGGTGTCGATGGGGGAGAGCGATCCGCGGAATAAAAGTAAAACGAGTACAGGTCGCGAAAGAGATGACGGGGTGTGAACTTGCCAGGTTTTTTGGCGAGGGCCATGGAAGTGAAGACGTTGATAAAGGTGAAGCCATCCGGGGAGACAGAGCCGTCCGAATGCAATTGCCGAAGAAGGTCGTAGAACGCTAGGACGCGTTCGTGGTCACCTAGGGCACGCTCACGCTCAATGAGCGCGTTGAACGTATCGGCATCCCCGCCGACCGCTCTGTCCTGCATAAGCCCCATCACCTTGCCGAAGAAAACGTCGTCGGCGCGGTTGGTTGCCGCCAAATTGGAGATGGTGGAGGCAAAGGGACGGGAGGCCTCCTGGGCGGCAGCTGTGGGCCTCAAGTCGCGCAGAGTGACATACGCGTCGTCCAAAAGGCCGGCTCGTGTTTGCATGTTCACGAGGAGTGTAGCTAGTTCCGCTGACGGCACGTATGATTCCTTTTGGCAGTCGATAAAGTCGCGAACTACACGGGCGGCGATGTGGTGGGACTTGTCAACGGACCAGTCGAATGAGTCCACCAGCGCAAGAAGTCGTCCTGTTTGAGTGGTGTCTGTCGAATAATGTCCTTTAACGAGAAAAACAAACTCTCGCGTTCCTCAGGCGAACTCTGCAGGATTTCCGCAACAATAAGACGCGCCCGGGTAAGCGGCCGTGGTTGAAAGCCCTCCTCCTCCATGCGGCTGACAATCCATGATGCCTCGTTTACCTGCCGATGGCGGGTGAGAATAAGCGCCAATTTCTCGTAAACGGCGGAGCGCTCGCGCAGGGACCGAAAAGCCCTGGGGTCCTTCAGCGTTTCTTCCGTGAACGTGCGTACTTCGCTCGTTTCAGGCTCGGGGGAAGACAGTAATTTGTCGAGTGTATTGAGCGAGGAAAGAAGTGCTGTCTCGGTCGGCTTGCGGTGAGTACGAGCAATAGAAAAAGAGCGACGAGGTAATGCGACTTTTCGAGAGAATAACGCCTTTCTAAACATAAAAGTGGCGCATAAAGAACGACAGTCCTGGTCGAAGGAGGCAAGCAATGCGCTGCTCGTTGCAAAATTTCTGATCGACGTCGGTCCGATGAGCCGTGGCCGCCGGTTCGAATCCCGCGCCTCCTGATCCCCTCTGGTCCGAGACTACGTATGAGCTGAATGTACAGACTTGTGTTTCGATGCGACATTCATCGCGTTACAGACAGTCATCCTGTACCAAATGAGGAGAAGTCTACTAAGAGTTCGATTACAAAGTAGCGCAGTACGTTAGAAATTAGAACGTGAGTGAGTACAGTAGCAAGCTTTCCAGATACTTAGTAGTAGTATCGATATTAGAGGTGTCACTTCCACCTTATTACCATAACCCAAGTCAGCGCGCGACGACACCAGCCCTTAATCAATACACTTAACCACTCCCGAAACCTC